>JADBJO010000393.1:375000-385000 GCA_016801955.1 Conus betulinus
TTTGGCTGTGGTATGGATGACACGTCACACGTAGCATGCACCTTTCCCCGAGTTGGAGTATTGCTGCCTTAATGGCGGGATGAAAAATGGTCATACACACAAAAGTGTCAGAATAATCAACACGATGATTGTGGACACGAAAAGAAAAAAGAACCTGCCGATACTGATGACATGGACGCGGTCACCAAGAGCCCAGGAGCAGAGAGTAATTCGAACCGGAGGGTTACCAGGTCGGAGGGGCCACAGAATTTGAGACTTTTTTTTTAATGCTGATCGATGACGGTGATGGTGGAGGTGATGCTATTCTAGTCTGAGACTGCATGGCAGGACTGTACTTTCATACTATAATCCAGCGTTCACCAAGATACAGACACCTACAGCGTTTGCCAGGAAAGTTGAGCAACGCTCTCCGAGACGCACACCCGTCAAGTAAATAAAATTCGACTTCTTAGTCCCAGCCTTACCAACTGAGGTCCTAGCAAAGAGCCGGTCGGGACAGAAAAATCCTTGAAATGAATGGCTCCGATTTTAACCGACCCACGACCTCCAAGATGGGAATCCGCGACTTAAATTACTCCATTACGGCAGCTGGTCTTGAACAGTTTTAAATCAACACAAACCAAAACTGAAATCATGGTGATAAGAGAGCGACAGCACGTGAAACAGACAATACAGTTTGTAGTTTGACACCAGGTCAAATATCACAGAGCAATTGACAGCTTGCATATGGAAAACCGTTTCGTATTATCCGCAACTGGACTTTTTATAAACACTGACTCTGCGACACATTTTAGCTTAAGAACTTTAACTGTTTCGATGTGACCCCAACAGACCCAAACCAAGGGCGCTGACGTGGGATCAAAACTAAAGTCACTATGACAAAGGCCATAAAGGGACACACAACCTCAGACTTTTTTTTGTTTGTTTGTTTGTTTATGCTTATCGATGAGGATGGAGATAATAACGATGCAACAAATTTCCACTCAGATATGAGACTGCATGACAGGGCTATACTCTACGCTTCCTTTGATGATTTATTCCGGCGTCAACCAGGCCGGGTAGATGTAGACACCTGTAAATGTAGACACCTGCTGAGTTTGTCAAAAAATTTGGGCAACACTCTCAGAGATGCATCCAATAAGTGGATGAAACTCGACTGCGTGGTCCCAGCCTTCCCAACTGCGTTCATAGCAAACTCAACTCTAGATAGAAGTCGGTTGGGACCAGACCCTCCCCCCCTCCCCCCCAATAAATGGCTCTGATAGGAATCGAAACCACAACTTCCAAGCCGGAGTCTGTGACGCTGGCTACTTCGCCACGGCGGTTCGTGTCTCTGCAATGGTAATTCTTCCAAAGGAAGGCAGTCAGCTGATCCAAACTATCACAAATAACTCTCTCTGTCGTCCTTGAACCCAATTCGACATGTTCCAGATGACCCAACTGTCCCTGATTTACCGACTTTTCCAATTAAACCTGTTTCCCCATTCACACCCCTTCCCACTTCCTACCCCCTTTCATGCATATTTTGTCTCCATTTTACAAATTGTCATTCCAGTCTGTCTCCACCATTCTCTCTGTCTGTCTGTCTGTCTTGTCTGTCTGTCTGTCTGTCTGTCTGTCTGTCGGTCTGTCTGTCTGTCTTGTCTGTCGGTCTCTCCTCTCTCTCTTTTCCAACTCCCTCTCTCTTGCCTTTAACATTTGCCGACTCTTTCCTACTTTCTCACACCAGTTTTGTTCAGCTGACGTAATCTTTCTTTTCTTTGCTGTTCATCTCCTTTCTTTCTTTCTTTTTCTTTTTTTTTTTCCCCTCTCTGTCTTACTTTGTTCTCTACTGTTCACTCTTCCTTCTCCCTTTGCGGTCGGCTGGGCTATAAGCAACATTATCTTATCTGCTCCCAGCTCAGCTTTTACCCCCTCTCTTACCATTCACAACGACACCATACCCCCCTCACTCTACCCTCATCTCTCTCTCTTCCACACACACACACACACACACACACACACACACACACACACACACACACACACACACACACACACTTTATCTCTCACCCCCGAATGGCTGTCTCCCTCGATTGCTCCACTTCTCTTCTCGATGCCTTTATTCACTAAGACTGTCAGTCTGTCTATCATTCTATCTGTCTGTCTTTTTCTGTCTGTCTGTCTGTCTTCTCTGTCTGTCTGTCTCTGTCTCTGTTTCTCTCTCTCTCTCTCTCTCTCTCTCATACAAATGAAAAACTACACACATACTCACAAACCCAAACTAGACCACACGCTTTCAATTTGACATTCGTCCCTTTCCGTGACCCCTGCTGCCCACCCATTCTGTTTCCCGCCCGTCTGCTCCAAAGACACACAAGTGAGTGGTACCAAAGCAAAGGAAGCACAACAATAGGTCTTCCATGATCAATTGCGCAACACTTCTGAAAGTTCACTTCGTCTCGTGGTCCTATTTTCCACAACCCTTAATTAAAAGTAAAAAAAAATCTCTCCAGCTGAGTCAATAGTTTTTTTTTGTTTTGCTTTTGTTTTGCTTTCTGTCAATCAGTGTCACTTTCTCTCTCTCTCTCTCTCTCTCTCTCTCTCTCTCTCTCTCTCTCTCTCTCTCTCTCTCTCTGTCCATCCTAACTAAGACAGAGTGGTGGCACAGAAATAGAATGAGAGAGAGAGAGAGAGAGAGAGAAAGAGAGAGAGAGAGATATCTTTGAACTGTTTATTCATATAGGCCAGCCAGTTATGAAGATGAAAAATAGCATGCACCTAAAAAAGAAAAATCAGAAAGAAAAAACCAAAACCAAAAAACAAAAACCACGTACAGACAGACTTTTCAATTGAGTCTGGAGGCTAACAACTGTTTCAGATCATAAGAAGTAAATCATAAGCAAAAATTTAATGAAAGTCTGATCAAATACTGTGGAAAATGTACACCATGTCTATCATTATTAATTATACTCTCCATGAATGTTTATTCATAAAGAGAAAAGAATACGACAGAGCAGTAAACGTCTTGCTTGATACCCGAGTACAGCTAATGCAAGCCCCACCACTAACTTCAGCCCTGTCTTCACTATACATACTTCCAACACTGCGATAAATCTAATTTCATACTTTTTCAAAATTTAAAGCTGCCATAATAATTATTGTTTTGTGTTCAGATCTCCCTTTTAAATTGCAGAAGGATAATGGATTCATTCAACTTTTAGGTATCAAACCGTTATCAATGGTGTGTGAAAGGATTTTAAAAGAAATTCCACAACTATATCAAAACAATATTTCAGTGATTTATTAGGTAGATCATCTGCCCCAGCTGTTTTACGATTCTTCATTTTTTTTTTCTGAATGCTCAGAGCGCTTCTTTAAATATTGAACAATATGTAGTTTCACTATCTTCCCTGTCTATCATGTTCTCCTCATCATTTTGTTCAGGTCCCCTTTAAAAAAGAATTCTTGAAATTCTCGAACCAGTCATCTGCACTAATACTGTTAAACGGCATCATGGTATGGCCATAATAGTCTTTGAGAGAGAGAGAGAGAGAGAGAGAGAGAGAGAGAGAGAGAGAGAGAGAGAGAGAGAGAGGGGGGGGGGCGCGGACACAAGAGCAGAAAGACAAGAAAGATTCCTGGGAATCTCACTCATCCCCACCCCGCCTTCTGCCACAGAGGTCAACATCGTACAAGTTGGAGGCCTCACAAATCGATGCTACAAACTGAACGATCCCTGCCCAGACTCTCCCCTCTCTATTCCCCCCCCCCCCCCACCTCCCCCTTTCCTTCAAGACACAGAGGCGAGTTCACAAAGCAGTGACCCTCCACAGGGTGTTAGCGTCCTGAAGTCAGTTCTTCTCTCCGCCAAGCTCTCTCGGTGCCTTCTTCTCAAGACACATGGCCTTCCCAAACACACGCTCCTACGCTCTGTCTCTGTCTCTCCAGCAAACACATCCGGTTCGGAACAGACGAGTGGACCGTTAGTATGGAAACCCGCCAGCTTCATCGGGGGTCTTTATATGACAGTGTGGTGAAAACAGTAATTATTGCTCAGAAAAGTCACAATTAGTATTTTCACTAGTAAATAGTAATTATCACATAAAATGATTTTTGTATCAAAGGAGTGATTATGTTGGGGGAAGGAGGTAGCGTTTATGTACTAAAAAAAAATGATCGGTGAAAACATTATTTTCACTGATTAAGACAACGTTAAGACGTCAGTTTTAATTCAATACACATTTACACCCCCCACAAGTGGCCAAATCAGGGCTGACGTATTGTCAAAGTCTATTCCATACATTGTAAAGAAAGAAAAGTAACAATAAGTTTTTTTTTTTCCCAATACGCTTTAAGACTAATACTATTTTTCCACAAATGCACAAATTTTTATTAGAAATGAAAAAAGTCTGGTAGAAACTCACAATTCTTAGAGTTTCCTGTAGAGAGCTTACGTCGATGTCCTTGGTGCTTCCCACACTCTATAAGGACACCAGAGTCTGGATATGAAGTATATCTATCATGATCAAAAACAACAGCTTGTGACACTATCAAGCCTTGAGCAGTACGGTTTATTGTGGCATCAGTCGAGCTTCTGTCATTGTTATTATTACAACCTCCGTTGCCATTCTTCTTCTTTCTCTCAGTATCACTATTATCATACGTATCATCATTGATCAATAATAAGTATCTCATATTCTGAACAACTATTACCCACAAACGGCGCGCGCGCGCGCGCACAGCTATAGGTAGGTACTCCAGGTCTGACCCGCGTGTTAGCCAATGCGCTGGTCAGACATCTGGTAAATCGTGTCAACAAAACCTTCGTCTTAAATCGTTTTTGTACTCCCAGTTCTTATAGAACAGGGAGTACTTTACAATGGGAACGAAGAAATGCTCTCTCTCTCTCTCTGTGTGTGTGTGTGTGTGTGTGTGTGTGTGTGTGTGTGTGTGTGTGTGTGTGTGTGTGTGTGTGTGTGTGTGTGAGTCTGTCCGTCTGTGGTCAGAATATGTTCCACTCGCTCGCTCCAGACAAAACTATTAAGCCGATCTTTGAAAATTTGTAGGTGTGTTCATTATGGGTCACGGATGATGCCCGATGTGTTATTTTACCGTTATATCCGTTACTAACGGCCATGACGGCCCATAGCGGTTTTCCTTCTTTATGCAATATCTCAGAAAGTACTAGGCCGATCTTTCTGAAAATTTGTAGGCATGTTTATTATGGGTCACGGATGATGCCCGATGTGTTGTTTTTACCGTTATAGCCGTACTAACGGCTACAACGGCCCACAACGGTTTTTTTTTCTTTAAACATCTCAGAAAGCATTTTGGCCGATTTTTCTGAAAATTTATAGGTATGTTCATTATCAATCACGAAAGATGCCTGATGTGTTATTTTACGTTACAGCCGTTACTAACGACCCATAACGATTTTTCTTCTTTAGAGAATATCTCAGAAAGTACTCAGCTGATCTCTCTGAAAATTTGTAGGCATGTTTATTATGGGTCACGGATGATGCCCGATGTGTTCTTTTACCCGTTATACCCGCTAGTAACGGCTATAACGGCCCACAACAGTTTTCTTCTTTATGGAAAATATCAGAAAGTACTTGGCCGATCTTTCTGGAAATTTGTGGGTATGCTCATTATGGATCACAGATGATGGCCGATGTTTACCAGAATAGCCGTTACTAACGGCTATAACGGCCCAAAACGATTTTTCCTTTTTATGGAATATCTCACTCGTATTCAAGATAAACTGGGAGTATGTTTATACGCTTTGCATCTTGTCATCTTTGTTATTGATTGATTAATCTATCAACCAACTGTATTAATCCTCAGCATAGTGGCCTTGTAGTCAGCAAACGTGGTATAGCGTAGATGGACTAGTCAGCACTCAGTGACGCTTCCATAGTAATAATTATAGTAATAACGATGATGATGATGATGATGATAATAATAATAATAATAATAATGATGATGATAATAGCAACAACAACAACAACAACAACAACAATAATAATAATAATAATAATAATGATAACAACAACAACAGCAACAACAACAACAACAACAACAAACAACAACAACAACAACAACAACAACGCATTTCTAAAGCGCCTTACCAAAGGTTCTAGGCGCTGACGATTCATACTCTCGTGCACGCAACGGGTTGCCTACCTGGGTAGTGCAGACTAAACAGCTGCCTGCCGGCGCTTCATTCAGTGGTTTCCCATATCATCCAGTCAACGTCGTCAACTCAATTTCCTTACTTCCTCCATTCTTTCAATTTCTCACGCAGCATGCATGCTTTGTGTAACGTGTCATCCATACCAAAGGCCCAAACTGTCCTTGTCTTCCGAAAGTTGGTGATGGGATTTTACCTGTGTGCAATATGTTATGCGTGCGTTCACACACGGAACATCCCCCCCCCCCCCCCCCCCCCTTGTACCGAAACGGCCCGGCGGAGATTCGAAACCCGCAACCCCAGGATCACGATAGATGACAAGTCCGGCGCTCTACCAACTGAGCTATTTCATGGGAAGACTGAAAGTGAAAGTGGGAAGTTCACAGCGAAAACTGACAAACGGAACAGCTAGCGAAACAGACAGGGCGCGTTTTTGTCTTTTGGTCTTCTTCAGAACGAATAACATTTCAAACAATGAAAACAAAGGAAGATAAAAGTCCGACCGTTGTCTCGGTGATGAACGTGGGCTCCTTTCCCTGCAGGGGAAATCGTCGCCAATGTCTGGCGCCACCCATAATTTGGGTCTGTTCGCAAGGGGTTTTCTTGACGGTTTTGTTGACGTTGCATTTTTCTACAGAATTTGGCCGGAACAACTCCCTCAGGCATGCTGCAGACAGGAGTTCTGGTTCTTGTCTGATTCCGAAAACCAGCACGAGCACGCGGTAGAGCGCTCGCGCGCTCCAATGTGTGTGTGTGCGTGCGTGCGTGAGTTTGCGTGTGTGTGTGTGTGTGTGTGTGTGTGTGTGTGTGTGTGTGTGTGTGCACGCGTGCGTGCGTGCGTGTGTGCATGCATGCGCGCACGCGCGTGTGTGTTGTGTGGTGCATGCGTGGGTAGGTGCATTTGCGTGCGCAAGCGCGCACCCATATGTGTATATGTGCGTGTGTGAATGTGTGTGCGGGGTGGGGGGGTGGGGGTTGGGTGCAATGCGTGTGTGTGTGTGTGTGTGTGTGTGTGTGTGTGTGAATGAATTTAATAACTACGTAGGTAACAAGCTTTGACGTGGTCTCCATGAATTATTCACCTGATATTTAGCGGTAGACTTTCCGACTTTACTGAAAACAGTATTACTAAATAATCCAGCTGGGTTTTGAAATAATTATTGTCTTTTGAGGAAAAAGTGCAACTTCAGTAAAAAAAAAAAAAAAAAAAAAAAAAAGAAAAAGAAAAAAAGGAAAGGGTGTATAACTGTTCTTTCACTTAAAGATACTTGTGGTGTTCATCAATTTTGACCACGTCCATTGTCTACCAGTCAAAATTAAGTGCATATTGATAGCGTGTGTGCCTTTAGTTGGTTTACTTTCTGCTAAGATGTTCAACATGAGATTGTTCATTACGAATCAGCCCAGTTTCGTTCTATTGCATTTTCTACACCTCAAGCGAGACAAAGGGATTACACTTCTTGAAACTTGAATGAGCGTCTGAAGTGTGTGTCTGTGTACGATTCTGTGTGAGTGTGTGGTGTTAGTGTTAGTGTTAGTGTGTTAGTGTGGTGTGTGTGTGTGTGTGTGTGTGTGTGTGTGTGTGTGTGTGTGTGTGTGTGTGTGTGTATGATGGATTGACTTGTTAACCTTTCCTTCCTAAAGAACTTCTGTGAACAAGTTATTGGTATATATATGTGTGTGTGTGTGTGTGTGTGTGTGTGTGTGTGTGTGTGTGTGTGTGTGTGTGTGTGTGTGTGTGTGTGTGTGTGTGTGTGTGTGTGTGTGTGTGTGTGTGTTGTGTGTGTGTGTGTGTGTGTGTGTGTGTGTGTGTGCGTGTGCGTGTGTGTGTGTGTGTGTGTGCGTGCGTGCGTGCGTGCGTGCGTGCGTGCGTGCGTGCGTGTGTGTGTGTGTGTGTGTGTGTGTGTGTGTGTGTGAGAGAGAGAGAGAGAGAGAGACCGAGGTCATGTGTGCACGTGTATTGAGAGAGAGAGAGAGAGAGAGAGAGAGAGAGAGAGAGAGAGAGAGAGAGAGAGAGAGAAAAGATTCTCCAGCATCGACAGCACAGACAGAGAGGCAGACAGACAGCTGTGTACAAGTTTGAACAAACTCTTTCAGCACAGAAACAGAAATCGATCGTCTCCTGGGGTGTCTTCCAGACAGACTTCAGAGGCAACAACTACTAACTGACTACTGATCCTTGAGAGAGCGGAGGGCGACACCGTCCATTTTCCCACCACCGGCAAGGCCGTGTTATGACAGACGGCCATTCAAACATGCGGCGCTCGGCTCTATCTCCTCACGCCTGATTCGTCCGTTTAAATTGGGCTTAGAGCGCGTTCAGAGGGCAGCTGCTTCCGTCTACTGTTTTACTACGGGTTTCGTTCAGATTGTGCGTCTTTTGCCAACTTCTTTTGTTTATTATAGCGTGGATTCGGGGTTTTTGTCGTTTTGAGCACCTGCTCGAAGCCAGCAGCGAAGCCCTCTCTCTCTCTCTCTCTCTCTCTCTCTCTCTCTCAAAAATAGTCATTTACACCAAATTCTCTCTCTCTCTCTCTCTCTCTCTCTCTCTCTCTCTCTCTCTCTCTCTCTCTCTCTCTCTCTCTCTCAAAAATAGTCATTTACACCACGTTCCTTGTTTCTATTGTATTGCTAGGATAAAAAAAAACTCCCATGTATAGACATGTATATGCATGTTATACGGAGTACTTTGAATATATGTATACTTGTTATGCCGTACAGTTGTTGACAAAATGAACATATGTAACTTAAACGCTTGCATGCAAGAGCAAGCATGCACCTCGAATCTCAGGCCAGGCGTTATAATACGGAATAACGGTATGGAATCACCCATGTGTCTTTCAGCTAATGCTATGTTTCGCTACC
This sequence comes from Conus betulinus, assembly GCA_016801955.1. Lineage (NCBI taxonomy): Eukaryota > Metazoa > Mollusca > Gastropoda > Neogastropoda > Conidae > Conus > Conus betulinus. The sequence goes on from JADBJO010000393.1 coordinate 384,038, forward strand.
TTTACTGCGTGTGTTGTTTCAGCCGGCGCTCTTCATTTCACTTCTTTTGAACCACATGCACTGTTTAGTCCACACTACTTTCACCTGTTTTTCGCTGCACGAACACATCAGACAGCGCGAGTTTCCACTACCTTTTACTGCAAGTACCAATCCGTTAGCGCTGTTTTCTACTATCACATTTCACAAGCAACGTACAGACAGCAGCTGCTTTCTCCAGTGTTTTACCACACACACCCATCGAACTGCTGTTCTTTCTTCCCCCGATTTTTCATGACATGTGCCCGGTAGTACTTTTTCATGTCTTCTTCATACATCGTTCAGCCAGCTTTACATTCACCGGTACTTTTAAATACACGTAGCGTTCAGCATGCAGTACATCCACCTATTTTATCATTATGTCACAGTTCAGCCTGCCTCCGTTCCTATGTCATTCTGATACCTTTACAGCACAACCTCCGATCCCCTCTTCCTCTCCCACAATCCCCTCGTTTCCATCTGGCGGCCATTTTCAATTTGGAGACGAACAGGAGAAGCGCAGCTAAGTGGCTACATGTTCTTCTTGTCACTGTCCTAAATATTGTGTTTTTTCGCCTGAAGAAGTCCCAAGAGGTCGAAACGCATTGTGTCTAGTCCTGTACCCTTGTTTGTCTGTGTCCTTGGTGGTAACTAACCCTTCTCTTTTCAAATTTTAGCACAACCAGCTCTACGCTTCTCTGCGTCTTGCTAAATGAGCTGCTCTGCTGCGCTTGCCTCCTCTCCTCTTCACTGCATGTCACGCTCAGACTCTCACCGCAGCTTGCCTAATAGGAGAACGTGTGTCCTTGAATGATGGCAGAAACATGGCAACACACTGTGTGGATATGATCTGCCCTGAAAAACTCAGCCACCCAGAGAGAATCTCCAACGAAGACCTTTGGCAGAGAACTGATCAGGAGCTCATCGTCCAGCAGGTCGTCTACACGA
>JADBJO010000393.1:397500-400000 GCA_016801955.1 Conus betulinus
CAATGTCAATTGACTTGGTAATGTCAACTGTCTGGGTCTTCAAGCTGTATGTCAATTGACTCGGTAATGTTCAACTGTCTGGTCTTCAAACTGTATGGTCAATTGACTCGGTAATGTCAACTGTCTGGTCTTCAAACTGTATGTCAAAGGACTGTTGGTAATGTCAACTGTCAACTGGTCTTCCAAACTGTATGTCAATTGACTCGGTAATGTCAACTGTCTGGTCTTCAATGCATATGGTAATGTCAACGGACTTGGTACTTCAAACTGTCTGGTCTTCAGAGCAACATGTCAACGGATTTGGTAATGTCAACTGTCTTGTCTTCAAAGCATATGTCAACTGGCTAAATGTAGTGAACTGTCTGGTCTGCAATGCATGTCCACGGACTCAGTGCTGTCTATAATAAGTATTGTCCACTGTTTGCGGTCTTCACGGTACAATGTGTGAACAGACTCAATATTGGGGATACTCTGTTTGATCCAAATGATCGGGAATTGATACTTATAGGTGAGTAACTGCTCAATGAATAGTGAGTTAGATATAGTATCAGGGCAGCCACATAACAATTCAGACTGATTCCCTTGGTGGAACTATTGGTGTATTGGAATTAAAAGACGTCTACACATCACGCCATCCATCATCACACATAACGGTGAACCGGATGAACTCTTTTTCTCGCACGCCATCTAGATTATGATTTGGTTTCTGATCAGATCCAACGTCTTTGTGCATCATCTGACCATTGAAATATCCCGGCTCAGATCACGAAGCTGTGTTCCTTGAACTTAATGACAGTACTGCTTTTCTCAGTGTCCGGGCTGCTGGAGATTTCAGAACGGTTATCTAAAAACAGTGTGTCTGTAGATAAAAAGTTCAACGCACTTTAGGCGCTTTCCTGGTAGAGAATGATAGTCTTGATAGAGTCAGCAAATAGAAGCTTTGTCAAGTGGATCCCCCTCCCAAAAAAAAAAAAAAAAAAAGGAATTTATGCGCCGCTAAACGAAAGAATAAACAAATCACACAACAAACACTGAGTGTTTCGACCTCTTTGGTCTTCTTCTGGCAAGACAACGTTCACGATAACGAAGAAGACGACTGTAAAAACGTCTTGTTGCTTTACAAATATTTCGTGAGGGAAAGTTGTCAGCGTATTCTATTCTCTGCACTAATGAGATGTATACAAATGAGAAGAAAGAAAAGAAGAGGACGAAAAAGAAACAGGAATAAAACAAAACAAAACAAATAAACAAAAGAAAGAAAGAAACAAACAAAAGAAAAACAAAGAAAGGGGAGAAAACAGCAGCAAAGCCCAAAGGGGGGGGGGGGTGGGGGGGGGGGGGGGGGGGGCGAATAGGGTGCTGAAGGCCCACCAGGCAAAACAAACAAACTGACAAACAAACAAGCAAACAAACAAACAATCCAGACTTAATGTTGTCTCTCTTCTTCAAGGCATAAAATGCAAACAGACTCAACATTGCCAATGTCTGCTGTCGTCAACACATCAGGTTAACAGATTCTGTATTGTCAATCGTTCGGGTTTTTTTTTAAAGGTAGAGCAACAGACATGCAAAGATATTGTCAACGGAATCACTATTATCAAACCACGTTTTCAAAATCTTCTGATCATCCAGGAAAAATATCCAAGCAAACTCAATGTTGTTACATGCTGTTGATGAAAAATACACACCTTGTTGATTGACTCACTAGTGAAAAAACAAAATACCAAACAACCTAAATTGTGTCTTCCTCACTCAGGCTTGTTGTTTGCGGTGTGCTTCCGTACACTGCACTTGCTTTCAAACGCTTATTGTCATGTGAACGCCCCTTATCTGAGGGTGTCTGTGCGTACCTCACGTGTGTGTGTGTGTGTGTGTGTGTGTGTGTGTGTGTGTGTGTGCGTGCGTGCGTGCGTGCGTGCATGCGTGCGTGCATGTGTGTGTGTGTGTGTGTGTGTGTGTGTGTGTGTGTGTGTGTGTGTGTGTGTGTGTGTGGTGTGTCTGTGTGTGTCTGTGTACGTGTGTGTGTGTGGTGTGTGTGTGAGCGCGCGCTCGTGCGCGCCTGCACGCGGGACTTAGACAGAGACGGGCATTCAGAGAAGAGTGTTTTCACACTGCTGTTGTTGTCCTTTTACATTTTGTGTCATTTCTTTCTTTCTTTTCTCTTTGTGTTCTTACACTGACCCTGGTGTTGATGTATGACCACTGTCCACGCCAGTTTCAGGCGTGGGCCATTTCTTCCCTTCTCTCTTTCAACGATCCCGTCTGAACCACAAATCACTCAAACCATCGCGTGACCCACTCCCATCAGTTGTCCAGCGGCAGCGACCTGGTCAAACAGTGCCCGCACACTCCCTACAGACACGCAGACACGATAGGCTGCACATCTCCCATAGGCTGAGTATACATCTCCCATTTCCCCCCCCCCTCCCTCCCCCCCCCCCCCCCCCCCCCCCCCACACACACACACACACACTTCCCAGTCATTTTCTCAACAATTTAG
>JADBJO010000393.1:407500-415000 GCA_016801955.1 Conus betulinus
TCGTGCTTCAAACAGACTATGCATCATTCAACAATTTACTGAAGCAGTCCAGACGAAAATCCCTGGATCGTCCCACAAATCCGCAGGCACTCAGCTCCCTGAGCCCACAAATCCCTTCCTCCAAGACACCCACATCGTTCAAACAAGGGCATTTCGGGAAACCTGCTAGTCGTGCTCCAGATATTTTGATTCCGGGCGATTTACTGCACAGCTGAGGACCACCAAACGCCCAGAGATTCCCACTGTCTAGACAGGTCTTTGCTGACCTTAAACTTGCTGCTTTTCAGTCTTCCAGAGGTCTGGAGCGCCACGAGCTGATTTCCATGATTGCCCATATTTGAACTGTGTGGATGTCTTGGAGAAAGATATTGGTACGCTCTTTAGAGCTGAGTGTGTGCAGATTTGTGGGATGATCCATGGATTGCCTTCTAGACCACTTCAGCAACTTGTTGAATAGTCCCATCGTCTGTTTAAAACATGATCACCTCTTGGATTTTTTTTTTTTTATTGTTGATACAAATGAGTGAAAAATGGCGTGTTTAAGGTCGGCAAAGGACCTGTCTGGACGGTGGGGATCTCTGGACGTTTGTTGGTCCTCAGTTGTGAAGTAAGTTGCCCGGAATCAAAAGCTGGTTTGTGACGAAAGAGTGGGTTAAAGGGGGGTATTACGTGAAGGTCTGCCTACAACCGGTAAAGATTCGGGATGAGATGGGGAAAAAACGGAGAAAAGCTGGAAGGGGTGGGGGATGGAAGGGGTGAGGGAAGGGAGGGAAGTGTATGGAGAGGGTGGTAGGTAGAGGGGATGTGGGAGGCAGAGGGAGGGGCGACGAGACTGCAAAAGTCCTCTCTCTGTGTGTGTGTGTGTGTGTGTGTGTGTGTGTGTGTGTGTGTGTGTGTGTGTGAGTGTGTGCGCGCGTGCGCGCTAGAGAGAGAGAGAGAGAGAGAGAGAGAGAGAGAGGGGGCAGCACACGCAAAAACATGCGGATAGGGACAGGCAGTACAGATTGAACACAGTACGCACAGAGAAAAAAAGGTTGAGAAAGACAGTGCCAACAGGAAGAGAATGGCAACAGACACTGAACACAGTAAGTACAGAAGGAAAAGCTATGAACAGGTAGTCTGTGGTAAGTATAGAAGAGAAAAGATAGGGAAAGACAGTACTGATTGAACATAGTAAGCACAGAAGGAAAAGGTACGGAAAGACAACGGATGATAAGTATAGAAGAAAACGAAGGAGAAAGACAGACTGACTGAAAATAGTAAATAGAGAATAGAGTAGTTTTTGGCTAAGCATAGTCAATAGTGAAAGAAAAAAATGCACTGGCTAAATGAACCACGAAGAAAAGGCAAAGACTGGGTAGCCTGACACTGATTGAACGTAGGGTGTAGCAAACGAGAACGTAGGAAAAAAAAAAGTACTGCCTGACCATAGCAAGTACAGAAGGAATGGGTAGGAAATATAGTACTGACTGTACGCACAGAAGGACAAAGTAGGGAAAAGTAGCACCAGCTAAACGCTGTAAATACAGCAGGGAAAAGGTAGGGAAAAGAGCACAGGCTGAATGAAGCAAGCATGGACGAAAAAAGGTAGGTGAATATAATACCAGCTAAGCGTAGTAAATACAGAAGGTAAAGGTAGAGAAAAGCAACATTGGCTGAATGTAGTAAATAAATGCTGAAGGTAGTAAGTACAGGCTGGAAAAAGGTAGGCGAAAGTAGCACAGACTGAACGTAGTAAGTACAGGAGGATATAGAGGGACTGGAGCGCTTGCTTGGAGTCGAGATCTACAGAACCTCCTCAAACTGAGGATGCTGACTAAATATCATTTATACTGTATTTCCTCTCCATAACATCCTTACGTTCTTGAACAGTGTATCACTTAAGTGAATTTCCCAGCATTCTTACATGCCCACAAAACTCCAGGGCAGTGGGATCAAGAGAAAGAGGGAGAAGGGAAGGTTGTGGAGAAAGAGACTGGTGGAAGGGTAGGAGGAAATGTGGGTGGAGGGCCCACTCGGAGGGTGGAACGAGAGACGATCGTTTTGCGTGGATGTGGGGCTGGGAGAGATCAGAGGAGACTCACTGGCCGTTAGTGCTGGCCGCCAGTTCCTGCTCGTTCAAACCTGGACCGGAATGCGCAACATCACTGCTTACGTCAATGACATGCGATTCTGCCTAACAGGGAAGGATGGGCGGCAGGGGGAATGGGATGGGTAAGGATGGTGAGCAAGGAACTGTGGACAGGAAGAACCATGGCGAAGTGAGAGAAGATGATATCAAAATGCACTTTGAAGTGGTAACGCAGAGAAAATTCTGACCTGCTAGACGAGCATCAGCGTTTAATAGCGTACCCCAGTGGTTTTGGAAATAAGCTAGAGTTCGCTAGACTATCTTGGGGCTCTCTTGTATGCAAAAAGAAAGTCTGACATTTGTATCGTCCTATGATTGGTGCACAAAATGTTGTAAGGTTTTGTAATTGGTGCATTAAAACGATCAAAATACTGAACCTTCAACAGCAACAAGAGCCTGAAGATGTAGTCACACAGTTAATCTGATTTGTCTTGCACCTATTTCTTCACTCCTCTTGTATCTCCACCTTCAGATCTCTCTCTTTGTATGTCCGTCTGTCTCTCCACCCCCCCCCCTCTCTCTCTCAATCACTTCATGTCATTTATGTTAACAATACACTGCTCAAAAAGAGAGGATCTTACAGTGATCACGGTTCAAACAGATGATGGCATCATTCAACAACTTACTTAAGTGGTCCAGACAGAAATCCCTGGATCGTCCCCAAAAATGTGCAGGCACTCAGCTCCCTGAGCCCACAAATCCCTTCCTCCAAGACACCCACATCGTTCAAACAAGGACATTCCGGGAAACCTGCTAGTCGTGCTCCAGATATTCGGAAGACTGAAAAATGGCGTGTTTAAGGTCGGCAAAGGACCTGTCTGGACGGTGGGAATCTCTGGACGTTTGTTGGTCTTCAGTTGTGAAGTAAATTGCCCGGAATCAAAAGCCGGTTTGTGACGAAAGAGTGGGTTAAAGGGGGCTATTATGTGAAGGTCTGCCTGGAACCAGTAAAGATTCGGGATGAGACTGGAGAGAGACGGAGAAAAGCTGGAAGGGGTGGGGGATGGAAGGAGTGAGGGAAGGGAGGGAAGTGTATGGAGAAGGTGGTGGTAGAGGGGATGTGGGAGGCAGAGGGAGGGGCGATGAGACTGCAAAAGTCTCTCTGTGTGTGTGTGTGTGTGTGTGTGTGTGTGTGTGTGTGTGTGTGTGTGTGTGTGTGTGTGTGTGTGTGTGTGTGTGTGAGAGAGAGAGAGAGAGAGAGAGAGAGAGAGAGAGAGAGAGAGAGAGAGAGAGAGAGAGAGAGAGAGAGAGCAGTATGCAAAAATATGAGGGCAGGGAAAGGCAGTACTGAAGGAACACAGTAGGTACACAAGGAAAAGGTAGGGAAAGACAGTACGGACTGAACAAAAGTATTATCAAGGAAAAGGTAGGCAATGGCAGTACACATTAAAAAACGGTACAGAAGAAAAGGGTATGAACAGGTAGTCCCTGGTAAGTACAGAAGAAATAAATAGGGAAAGGCAGTAGTGATTGAACACAGTAAGTACAGAAGGAAAGGGAACAGAAAGGCAGCATGTAATAAGTACCGAAGGAAAGACACACGGACTGAAAAGAACAACTATAGAAGAATCGAGTAGTTCTGCCTCAGCATGGTAAATAGTGAAGGAAAGGGCAGGGAAAAATGTACTGGCTGAACGAACCTAGCACAGGAGGTGACGACTGGGTAGCACGGCACTGCACTGGCTGACGTGGTACGTAGTGGCGGTAAGTGTAGGGGGAAGTAGTACCAGCTGAACATAGCAAGTACAAAGGGAAAACTTAAGAAATATAGTACTGGCTGAACGCATCAAACCACAGAAAGACAAAGTAAGGGAACGTAGTCCCAGCCAAACGAAGTAAATACAGCCGAAAAAGGCAGGGAAAAGAGCACAGGCTGAATAGCAAGCACGGATGGGAAAAGGTAGGGAAAGATGATTCAAGCTGAATACAGTGATTGCGCATAGAGAAAAGCAGTACTGACTAAATCTTGTTTGTGCTGCCTGAATGTGGTAAGTATAGAGGGGTGGAGGGGAGGAGGAAAAACTAGAACCAACTGAATGTAGTCAGCAGCAGAGAAGGGAAAGGTAGGGACATGGACAACTTCCTGAACGTAGCACCTCATGGAATATAGACCTGCAGGACTCCCTCTAACCAAGGACACTGTCTACAGATCATGTAGGCTGCATTTCCTCTCCATGACATCCCTACATTTCTCTAATACTGTCTCCTCCAAATGGATTTTCCAGCATCCTTCCATGCCCACAACCTCCAGGGTGGTATGATGGAGAGAAGGAGGATGAAGATTATGGAAAAAGGGTGTGGTGGAAGGGTAGGCGGAACTGTGGGTGGAGGGCCCACTCGGAGGGTGCAACGAGAGACGATCGTTTTTGCGTGGATGTGGGCTGGGAGAGGTCATAAGAGACTCACTGGCCATTAGTGCTGGCCCCCAGTTCCTGCTCGTTCAAACCTGGACCAGGATGCGTAACATCGCCGCTTACGTCAATGACATGCAAAGCTGCTTAACAGGGAAGGATGGGGAGGCAGGGAGAAGGGGCTGGGTGGGCTGGGGAAGGACGGTGAGCATGGGGGTGAGGGCAGGAGAGTCATGGTGAAAAAAAAATCAAGCAAGGGGAGAGAGGATATCAGAGATGTGTTTCACAGGAGCGACATGGCATGAATTCTCGCTTTTTTTTTTTGGAGATACTCAGTTTCATAGCACACCTATGTGGTCAGCGGAGCTGGAAGTAGGCGAGAGTTTGCCGCACTGTCTTGGTGTTCTTTTGCATGTGAAAAACAAATGGCTGACCCTTGTAACGTCTTTATGATTGTGCATGAAAAAAAGTAATGGTCTCTGATTGGTGCACAAAACGATCAAAATACTTATCGTTCGACAGCAGTATGAGCATGAAGACGTAGTCACACCGTTAATTTGATTTGTCTCGTACCCCTTTCTTTACTCCAGTCGCGCCTTTTCTGCCATCTTCAGAATATTCCTTTATCTGTCTGTTTGTCTGTCTCTCTGTCTGCCTGTTTCTCTCTTCTCTCTCCATCTCTTTCTCTCAAATCGCCTCATGTCATTTGTATCAACAATAAATAAAAGAAAAAAATCCAAGAGGTGATCATGTTTTAAACAGACGATGGGACTATTCAACAAGTTGCTGAAGTGGTCTAGAAGGCAATCCATGGATCATCCCACAAATCTGCACACACTCAGCTCTAAAGAGCGTACCAATATCTTCCTCCAAGACATCCACACAGTTCAAATATGGGCAATCATGGAAATCAGCTCGTGGCGCTCCAGACCTCTGGAAGACTGAAAAGCAGCAAGTTTAAGGTCAGCAAAAGACCTGTCTAGACGGTGGGAATCTCTGGGCGTTTGCTGGTCCTCAGCTGTGCAGTAAATCGCCCGGAATCAAAAGCCGGTTTGTGATGAAAGAATGGGTAAAAAGGGGGGTATTATGTGTAGGTCTGCCCGGAACCAAGAAGAATTCGGAATGAAACAGGGAGGGAGGAAAGGAACCTGGTAGAGATTCAGATGGGGGGGGGGGGGGGGGGGGGGGGGGGGGGGGGAGGTAAGGGGATGGTAAAAGAGAGAAGGGAGGAGTGTATAGAAAGGGAGGTAGAGTGTGTGTGTGTGTGTGCGTGTGTGTGTGTGTGTGTGTGTGTGTGTGTGTGTGTGTGTGTGTGTGTGTGTGTGTGTGTGTGTGTGTGTGTGTGCGTGCGCACATGCATGCGTGTGTGCATGTATGCATGTGTGCATGTGTATGTGTGTGTATAAGAGAGAGAGAGGGAGAGAGAAGAGAGAGAGAGAGGAGAGAGAGGAGAGAGAGGGAGAGAGAGAGAGAGAGAGAGAGAGAGAGAGAGAGAGAGAGAGAGAGAGAGAGAGAGAGAGAGAGAGAGAGAGAGAAGACAGACAGACAGACACTGACAGACACACACACTGCAATGATCGGCAGATAATGGACTCAAGTACAAATGCTCAAGAAACAACTGTCACTGTGTTGGAGAGTCTAGCTAAATGGCTAACCCAAACGAATATCAACAATTCCTTCCTCATTTTATCTCTTGCCACTACTACTCCATTCTGACCCCCTCCTTGTAACCATCAGCAGTAGACCCTGCATCGTCCTACATTTTTACATCGCAACATTACACATTTCTCTTTGCTTACTTCATCCTTTGTTCCGTTTTCAGGAAAGCATGCTTTGTATCTTTTGAAATTCCTTTCTTTCTGTCTTTTTGCTCTACTTTGGAACAGCTGAAAAGGTTTTGTGGCTAGAGGAATACTTGAACCTGGAAGAACAGCGATTTCCACAGTGGGGTGTGTGTTCCTGCTTGAAGCTTTTTTTTCCATGTGTCTTCACGTATTGGCTTTAAATTGTTGACATGTTAATACCTGTGCACTGTCGTGTGCCAGTGTGATAACTCATGTTGTTGTTGCCGTTGTTGTTCGTTTTTTAGGGTTACATTGTAGAACGTGATGTTTTCAGAATGTCAACAAACATTTTGTAAAAAAAAAAACATAACTTACATTTAACACTAACATCAGCACGATCATCGTCATGTCTTTTCCCTATTTACAATAAAAAATGACAGTAAGCATGGAAGGAAAAGTTGGGGGGTATTTAGCACTGACTGAACACAGTAAGTACGGAAGGATAAAGCAGGAAAGGCAGTGCCGACTGAACACAATGAGCAGAGAAGAAAAAAAAAGCAGAGAAAGAAGCACATAATACGCACAACAGTTAAAGGGTAGGGAAAAGTTGCACAGATTGAAAGTAGTAAGTACAGAGGAATAGGGTAGGGCCGTGGACTACTTGCTGAACGTAATACCTCGTGGACTCAAGGCCTACAAGACTTCCTCTAACCAAGGACGCTGTCTAAATATCATTTATACTGTATTTCACCTCCATAACGTCCTTACATGTCTCCAACAGCCTCCTCTAAGTGGATTTCCCAGCATCCTTCCGTGTCCACAAAGCCCAGAGCGGTGTGATGGAAAGAAAGGACGGGGGAAGTGATGGAGAAAGAGACTGGTGGAGGGTAGGAGGAAATGTGGGTGGAGGGCCCACTCGGAGGGTGGAACGAGAGACGACGATCGTTTTGCGTGGATGTGGGGCTGGGAGAGGTCATAGGAGACTCAATGGCCCGTTAGTGCTGGCCGCCAGTTCCTGCTCGTTCAAACCTGGACCGGACTGTGCAACATCACCGCTTACGTCAATGACATGCAAAGCTGCCTAACAGGAAACGATGGCGGTGTGTGTGTGTGTGTGGGGGGGGGGGGGGGGGGGTGGAGGGGGGATGGATGGCAGGGGAAAAGGGAGATGGGTGGGCTGGGGAAGGACGGGTGAGGAAGGGATGAGGGTAGGAGAGATGTAGGCAAACGCCGG
>JADBJO010000393.1:427500-432500 GCA_016801955.1 Conus betulinus
GTGCGCGTGTGTGTGCGTCTGTGTGTCTCTGGCAAGAGTAGTCTGGACCAGCGAAACCTTATTGTTTACGTGACTATCCCTGGTGACTTAGATCTTTTCCCTCCTTCTCTCTCCCTCAGCCAATACCCTCCCTCCCCACATCTCTCTCTCTCTCTCTCCCTCCGCCTCTCTCCGTCTGTCTACTGACGTCTGGATCATTGAAACTTAAGTGCTTAACTGCTATTAACTTAACTACTATCATCACGAATCTCTCTCTCCCCCCCCTCTCTCTCTCTCTCTCTCTGCCTGCCTGTCTCTCTCAAACTTTCTTTTCATCCCCCTCTCTCTTTCTCCCTCCTTCCCTCCCTCTCTGTCCCTCTTTCTCTCTCCCTTCCTCTCTCTTTCTCTCTGTGGTAGGCCTGTAAGCGCTTAGCAACCACCCTTGCCAACACAGAATCTGTTTGTCTGTCTGTCTATGTCTGTCTGTCTATGCTGTCTGCCTGCATGCATGCCTGTCTGTCTGTCTGTCTGTCTGTCTGTCTGTCTCTCTCTCTCTCTCTCTCTCTCTCTCTCACGTAGTGGTGGATAGTGAGGAGGCCAATTTCCACAACGTTATCAGCTGTGTATGGTTTGATAACAATAGAACAATCCTGTTGTGGGTCCCGCGGTCGGATCGGATATGAATAAGATGAACTGAACAGAGTTGAACATTGTGCGTCTTTTGACGACCATTCTGTGCGTAAGGTAGTGATTTGGCGTTTTGGAAAGGGAGCGTGCCAGTGTGTGTGTGTGTGTGTGTGTGTGTGTGTGTGTGTGTGTGTGTGTGTGTGTGTGTGTGTGTGTGTGTGTGTGTGTGTGTGTGTGTGTGTGTGTGTGTGTGTGTGTGTGTGTGTGTGTGTGTGTGTGTGTGTGTGTGTGTGAGGTGCGTGCGTGCGTGCGTGCGAGCGTGCGTGCGTGTGTGTGTGTGTCTGTGTCTGTGTGCTTGCATGTGCGTGAGCGCTCAAGCATGTGCTCGCGCTAATGTATCATTCATGAAGAAAAGCTCAATGGATCTAAACTAAAAACAGCCTTTTTTTACCGATCGACATCATCATTCTAAATGAGTTTTTAAAAAAAAAAAGTGCACAAACAATGTCATCCATGTTGGCGTTAAAGGCCGCCCTACACGAGTCCATTCCGTGCTACGGCTGATGAGGGCAGGCTGAAGCAGACAGTGACCGGATCACGTGTTACTTTAACCGTCTACGGAAACGGCTACAGGCATTGTTGTTGACCTGTCCGCCCCCAGACAAAGCAGACAAAGTTCAAAACGAACCGAGTCCCTATTCTCCAGCCAATGACCAGCCTTTTACAAACTTCTGACCTCTGATTTTCATTTAAAAAAAACAAAACAAAACAAGAAGAACCCTCTTAAAGATGCAACGACACCCTAAACAACTAAAACTTCCCCTGACTTCACTCTTCCCGCTTCTCTTGAGCTACTTTCGCTTCCGTACTTCGATGTTCAAGGGACGTGATGTGGGAGAGATGGAACCACAGGCTGAATGTTGCTTTTTTGGAATAATTATGTGGATGTGTGTGTGTGTTTGAAAGAGTACTAGCACTAAAATATTTAAAGGTACAAGATGTATTTTTTTTCCACTTTCGGGTGGAATTGGTATTTAATAAATAAAAGAAAAGACCTTTTCAAAAAAAAAAAAAAAAAAAGAAAAAAAAAAAAAAGGAAAAAAGAAAAAAAAAAAAAGGGGGGGGGGGGGGGGGGGGGGGGCGGACGGGGAGGAGGAGGACCCCGACTGTGGGGAGGAGACATGATCGGAGCATGAGGAATCTGATCACAGAGTTTATTTCTTTAGACGGTCCATTCCCCTCCTGCACCCTTTACTTGTGAGAGAGGGGAGAGGAGAGAGAGAGAGAGAGAGAGAGAGAGAGAGAGAGAGAGAGAGAGAGAGAGAGAGAGAGACAGAGAGAGACAGAGACAGAGACAGAGAGGGCAGGGGGGTGGGAGTGCAGGCAAGGATGAGGTGGAAGAGAGGGGAAGAGAGAGAGAGAGGCGGAGTGTTTTCCCCTTTTAATATAATTAATACTATTGTGAGAGGGTCGGTGGGGGTGGGAGAGAGAGGGAGAGAAGAATTAGAGGAAGAGTATGATAAACGGACTTGCATCATCAAGTTTTCGTCTCTGTGTAAATACGGTTGAAAAGACACTCTCAATAAGAAAAGTCTGAAAACGTATTAAATGCCAAGGCACAGAGAGGGAGGGATGAGAGAAGGGCTGGGGAGGGGGGAGGGGGGTACGGAGATAGAGGAAGTTTGAAAAGAGATAGGCGGGAGGAGTTGGGATGAGAGGGAGGGGGGAGACAGGTTGTCGAACCTTCATAAATAATGAAATTGATAAAATCAAAGAAAGAAAATAAAATTAATGAAAGCATGAATCAAGAATTGAAATAAAGAAAATGCATATATATAAATACATACATAAATCCATACTACACACATATACATATGCATGCATACATACCTAAATAAATAATAAATGATAAAGAAAGAAATAAACAAGGCATATAAATCAAATAATAATAGCTAACTAATTAATTTAAAATCAAAAGGCATACAAATGATAAACGACTGAATCAATTCAACAAACATTAACGAACTTGATCTCTGTGGTGGTTCTGCATGGACCGATCGGATCCCCCCCCCCCCCCCCCACACACACACACACACACACAAATCACGAAATCAGGCAAGCAGAACAACTGGCTCTGCATGAAAACCAAGAGCTCTAAACAGCCTCCACGATCTGAAAAACAAACAAAACCACCAACCCATCAACCAACCAAACCACCAGCCAACCAACCAAGCCACCAACCAACCAACCATTCAACCACCAACGAACCAACCAACCCAACCAACCAACCACCAATCAAACCAAACCAAACCAACCAACCAACCATCCAACCACCACAAAAACCATTGAACCAAGCAACCGACCAACCAAACCAACCGACAAAACCAACCCACCAACCAACCCACCAAACCAACCAACCAACCAACCAACCAGCCAACCAACCAACCACCCATCCACAAAACCAACCAACCAACTCACCAAACCAGCAAGGCAGACAACAAACCAACCAACCAACCAACGCAAGCAAGCAAGCAAGCAAGCAAATCAACCAACCAACCAACCAACCGCCAACCAATCAACCAAACCAACCAACCAACAACCAACCAACCAACCAACCAAAACCAACCAACCACCAACCCACCAAACCTACCAACCAACCAATCAACCAAACCATCCAACCAACCAACCAACCAACCAACCACCAACCCAACCAACCCACCAAACCAACCCACCAACCAACCAACCCACAAAACCAACCAACCAACCAACCAAACCATCCATCCAACCAACCAACCAACCAACCAACCCACCCACCAAGCATCCAACCATTCAACCAACCAACCAAACAAAAGTCAAACGAATCAAACAAACAAATTAAGCAAACAAACGAATTAACAAATAAACAAGCAAAGCGAAACAAAAATCCTCAACATCACGTGTATTCTACAGGCTTTGTGTCTCAATAGCCAGAAAGATGACAAAACTAGAGGAATCATACAGCCAGATTGTATATCAAAATTTATGATTAAGCAGGACAGAGATCAAACACAAAGACGAAGTTTAAACCATCTAGTTTCTGATTCTACTTCTTTCCCTTTAAACCCCCCCACTCCATCTTCCATAAAAAAAACAAGATACTTGTTGTCTTAAAAGGGTTAAAGGTCAGAGAACAATTTCCTCTGATAATGTTCTGTCCTTCATTCTTTTTTTTACCCCCATGGTATGGCACTAAAAATAGTAACATCAGCTGATTGGTCGACAGAAAATGCTGCATTTTCAATCTCGCCTACTGCATGACAACATACTGCGCAATTACCACGGAGCAGCAGCCCACTGCATGATTCCTACAGAGTTACAGTCTAACTCAGAACGCCTTACTGCACAGTTCCTACAGAGTTACAGCCTACTGCGCAACGCCCTACTGCATGATTCCTACAGAGTTAAGCCTACTGCGCAACGCCCTACGCATGATTCCTACAGAGTTACAGCCTACTGCATAACGCCCTACTGCATGATTCCTACAGAGTTACAGCCTACTGCGTAACGCCCTACTGCATGATTCCTATAGAGTTACAGCCTACTGCGTAACGCCCTACTGTATGATTCCTACAGAGTTACAGCCTACTGCATAACGCCCTACTGCATGATTCCTATAGAGTTACAGCCTACTGCGTAACGCCCTACTACTGTATGATTCCTACAGAGTTACAGCCTACTGCATAACGCCCTACTGCATGATTCCTATAGAGTTACAGCCTACTGCGTAACGCCCTACTGCATGATTCCTGCAGAGTTACAGCCTACTGCATAACGCCCGACTGTATGATTCCTACAGAGTTACAGCCTACTGCGTAACGCCCTACAGCATGATTCCTACAGAGTTACAGCCTACTGCGCAACGCCCTACAGCATGATTCCTACAGAGCTACAGTCTACTGCGTAACGCCCTACAACATGATTCCTACAGAGTTACAGCCTACTCAGTAACGCCCTACTGCATGATTCCTACAGAGTTACAGCTTACTGCGAACGCCCTACTGCATGATTCCTACAGAGTTACAGCTTACTGCTTGACCCCCTACTGCACGATTCCTAAAGAGTTTACAGCTACTGCGCAACGAGCCCCTACTGAATGATTCCTACAGAGTTACAGTCTACTGCGTAACGCCCTACTGCATGATTCCTACAGAGTTACAGTCTACTGCATGACGCCCTACTGTATGACTTCCTACAGAGTTACAGTTTACTGCATGACGCTCTACTACACACTTCCTACAGAGTTACAGCCTAATGCGCAACACGCTCTACTGCACACTTCCTACAGAGTTACAGCCTAATGCGCAACGACCTACAGCATGAGTCCTACAGAGTTACAGCCTACTGCGCAACGCCTT
>JADBJO010000393.1:437500-462500 GCA_016801955.1 Conus betulinus
ATCTTTTCTATTTTCAATTCAATGTTATATACACGTTCGTATTGATATTTCCACATACTTTGGCATTCATACAGATTTTTTTCCCCATGTATTCGTTTGTCTTCCTAGGAATTTTTTTTTCTAGAAGAAGCAGAAACAACAGAAGAATTCCACCAACAGAAGAACAAATTGATGTAAACACGTTGGTTACTCAAATCAGAGCTTTCTGAACATTTTTTTAAAAATCGCAGTATCATAGTCGACTGTAAAATGTGATGAAATAGTTTGAACTTTAATTGACTGGATTCATTTCTTTGTGCGATGGAATTCTTTTGTGGGACCGATGTTTGATATGTGGTTCTCTTTATCCTTATTTCGTGGACTGTGAGATGTTTCCTTTTAATTTTCTTTCGTTTTTTTTTTTTTTTTCTTCCAGGTTATTGGGTGTTAAAGGGCACAGGCATGTAGGAAGAAGATATGCCGGATTCTTCCGTCCATTAATGACCATGTGTTGCGTAAGACAGACATGGATACAGAATGAATATACAGGACAACATCTTTCCATTAAAAACACGCACATACACGTACTGTGTGTGTGTGTGTGTGTGTGTGTGTGTGTGTGTGTGTGTGTGTGTGTGTGTGTGTGTGTGTGCGTGCGTGCGCGTGCGTGCGTGCGTGTGCGCGTGTGTGTGCGTGTGTGTGTGTGTGTGTGTATGTGTGTGTGCGTAGGTGCGTGCGTGCGTGCGTGGGTGCGTGCGTGCGTGTGTGTGTGTTTGCATGAGAGAGAGACAGACAGACAGAGAGAGAGAGAGAGAGAGAGAGAGAAAGGAGGGGGTTAGTGAGAGAGAGGGGGAAGGACAGAGAGAGGTGAGAGACAGACAGAGAGAGAGGGGAAAGAGACAGACAGACAGAAAACACACACATACAGAGAGAGAGAGAGAGAGAGGGAGAGAGAGAGAGAGAGAGAGAGAGAGAGAGAGAGAGAGAGAGAGAGAGAGAGAGAGAGAACGAGAGAGAGAGAGAGAGAGAGAGAGAGAGAGAGAGAGAGGAGAGAGAGAGAGAGAGAGAGAGAGAGAGAGAGAGAGAGAGAAGAGAGAGAGGAGAGGAGAGAGAGAGAGAGAGAGGAGAGAGAGAGAGAGAGAAAGAGGGGAGACAGAGAGAGAGAGGAGGAGAGAGAGGAGGAGAGAGAGAGAGAGAGAGGGGGAGAGGAGAGAGAGAGAGAGACAGAGAGAGAGAGAGACCAGAGAGAGAGAGAGGGAGAAAGACAGACAGAAACGCACAGAGGAGAGAGAGAGAGAGAGAGAGAGAGAGAGAGAGAGAGAGAGAGAGAGAGAGAGAGAGAGAGAGAGAGAGAGAGAGAGAGAGAGCACACAGGGGAAAAGGTACAGGACAGGCGAGAGTCCGAGCCGTGATGAGGAGAGGACCACCGTGTCAGCAGCATACCCTGGTGCCAGTAGTGGGCGTGAGTGGAACTACAGAAAATCGGAGAGAGACTGGAGAGAGGAATTAATCAGAGAGAGAGAGAGAGAGAGAGATTGTTCTGTGTGCCGAATGAAAAGGTACAAGACAGGCGAGAGTTCAAGCCGTGATGAGAGGACCACGTATCAGCAGCTTACCCTGGTGCCAGTAGTGGGCGTGAGTGGAACTACAGAAAATCGGATCTGGACTGGGCTTAATTAATCAGTCTGAGTCGGACCCGATTGTTCTGTGTGCCGAATGAACACATAAAATCCACGCTTAATTGAACTAAAGGTCTTCCCCCTACCAAAATACAGACTTTTCGACTTTCATTCGTGGCCAGTGAAAAGTCTCTCTCTCTCTCTCTCTCTCTCTCTCTCTCTCTCTCTCTCTCTCACACACATATACACATACACACGCTGACACACACACACACACACACACATGCACACACAGACATGTATACATGTGTGTGTGTGTGTGTGTGTGTGTGTGTGTGTGTGTGTGTGTGTGTGTGTGTTTGTGTGTGTGTGTGTGTGTGTGTGTGTGTGTGTGTGTGTGTGTGTGTGTGTGTGTGTGTGTGTGTGTGTGTGTGTGTGTGTGTGTGTGTGTGTGTGTATGTATGTGTACGTGCGCACGCGCGGCGCGCGCGTGCACTTGTGTGTTTGCGTCTGTCTGTGCGTGTATTTTCACACAGAGCGCGCGCGTGCGCACACTCACAAACACATACACAGACGCACACACGCACGCATGCACAAACGCATGCATGCACATGCACACACACATACACACACGCGCACGCACGCGCGTGCGCGCGTGTGTGCGCGTGTGTGTATGTGTGTGTGTGTGTGTGTGTGTGTGTGTGTGTGTGTGTGTGTGTGTGTGTGTGTGTGTGTGTGTGTGTGTGAACAGAACATATGACATGTACATCTTAAATGTGTGTGTGTGTGTGTGTGTGTGTGTGTGTGTGTGTGTGTGTGTGTGTGAGTGTGTGTGTGTGTATAAAGGAGAGAGAGAGAGACAAAGAGAGAGAGAGAGAGAGAGACAGAGAGAGAGAGATTTCCATCTATCCGTCCATCTACCTATCTATTTATCTATCTGTCTATCTGTTTGTCTATCTTGTCTGTATCTCTGTATGTCTGTCTGTCTATCTATCTATCTATCTATCTATCTATCTATCTATCTATCTATCTATCTATCTATATCTATCTCTTTGAGACACAGGCTTTTCAAAGGACAGAAAGCAAAGAGTAATGTTGACGTGACAAAGTTACGGTTCTTGAAAAGCTTCAGAAAGTAAAGAATATGCTGACACACTCCCAAACGATGTTGCACGATAAAAACAAGAATAAAACCACCACACACACACACACACACACACACACACACACACACACACACACACACACACACACACACACACACACACACACACACACACACACACACAACACACACACACACACACACACACACACACATACCACACAGCACTCCAGAATCACAAAGCCCCCATCAGCCCCATCATCACCTTAGGAATCTAACACGCATGTCGACAACACACCCGGCACGCCGCCACTGGACAGAGTTAGTCAGGTAGTTGCTAAGAGAAGACGAAGCAGAAGCTCACGAGAGTTGTCCCAGCGCCAGCCACATCAACTCGGATTTCATACAACTTCGCACGTGCAGTTGACAGACAGGCAA
Organism: Conus betulinus; assembly: GCA_016801955.1. Taxonomy (NCBI): domain Eukaryota; kingdom Metazoa; phylum Mollusca; class Gastropoda; order Neogastropoda; family Conidae; genus Conus; species Conus betulinus. Next base: position 440,642 of record JADBJO010000393.1, read on the forward strand.
GGAAGCAGCGGAGGACGGAAATTTCAACCTGTTGATAACGGGGGGGGGGAGTTCGGGCGAGACAACAACAATCAGCATCTTGCACGTGCAGTTCGCCTCACACGGGTTCAAGGAAGGCACACGCACACACACAGACACGGACACGGACACAGACACAACAGACACACCCCCACACTTTTGTCACACCCCACAGCGCTGTCCTCCACAACAAGGCAGGCAGGCAGGCCAGGCCAGGCAGCAGCAGACAGACAGACACACACACACACACGGCAGCAGTTCGTTCTTGTGGGTCTGTGTGTGTCCGCATTGCCCGTGCAGTCCGGTCTGACAGAGGCGGCTGCTACGAGTAAGCCAGACCGGAGTTGTGGGTATATGTAGCCATAGGGCGCAACGTACAGACGTCCCCCCCCCCCCTTCCTGCCTCCCCTCCACCCTCTCTGTCTCTGTCTCTCTCTCTCTCTCTCTCTCTCTGTGTCACTCTCTCTCTCTCTCTCTCTCTCTCTCTCTCTGTCTTTCTCTCTCTGTCTCTCTCTCTCTCTCTCTGTCTCTCTCTCGGTCTCTTTCTCTCTCTCTGTGTGTCTCTTTCTCTTTCTTTCTGTCTCTCTGTCTCTCTCTCTCTCTCTGTTTCTTTTCTCTGTGTCTTTCTGTCTCTCTTCTGTCTCTGTCTGTCTCTCTGTCTGTCTCTCTCTCTGTGTTTTTCTGTGTGTCTGTGTGTGTGTGTGTGTGTCTGTGTTCTGTCTGTGTCTCTCTCTCTCTCTCTCTCTCTCTCTCTGTCTGTCTGTCTGTCTCTGTCTCTCTGTCTCTGTCTCTGTCTGTCTTCCTGTCTGTCTGTCTGTCTGTCTGTCTCTGTGTCTGTCTGTCTGTCTGTCTGTCTGTCTGTCTGTCTGTCTCTCTCTCTCTCTCTCTCTCTCTCTCAATGTGCACAAGCCGCCCTGCCTTGTCTTGCCTTGTCTTGTCTTGCCCTGCCTTCCCTTGCCAGACTGTGTGCGTGGTCAGCCAGCTTAGCTTACTCTTGGTAGCCCCTTCCCTCCTCCCCCCCTCCCCCCACACATTCCCTCCATCCCTCCCTCTTTTGTGACAAGAGAGTCTGGGCTGTGACAGTAGCTTGGGCGTCTCTGTCTGTCTCTGTTTGTTTGTGTCTCTGTCTGTCTGTCTGTCTGTCTGTCTGTGTCTGTCTCTCTGCCTGTCTCTGTCTCTGTTGTCTGTGTCTCTGTCTGTCTGTCTCTGTCTCTGTCTCTGTGTCCCTCTCTCTGTCTCTGTCTGTCTGTCTGTCTCTATTTGTGTCTCTCTCTGTCTCTGTTTGTCTGTGTCTCTGTCTCTGTCTGTCTCTGTGTTTGTGTCTCCCTCTGTCTGTCTGTCTGTCTGTTTATCTGTGTCTCTCTCTGTCTCTGTCTGTCTGTCAGTCTCTGTCTATGTCTCTCTCTCTCTCTGTCTCTGTGTCTCTGTCTCTCTCCTCTCTCTCTCTCTCTCTCTCTCTCACACCCCCCCCCCACCCCGCTATCCTCCCCACTCCGCTCCCTCCCCCAACCTCCCCCCCCCACACCCCCAACACCACTAGTCACACCCACCGGCTGGCACGTTGAGTCTGTGGCAGTTAACGGATCGTACGTAATGCTGCAGCTGGATTTGGGGAGAGCAGATGCGCAGCTGGACTAACTAACTATAGAGTTCCCTGACAGATGCCATTACAGATGTGGCAGCAGCTGCTGCTGCTGCTGCTGCTGCTGCGACTAATTACTGCCACATCACCTTGCGACACTCGGTTTGGGATCAGGCAGAAAGAACATAGCATTCTGCGATCATGACATTCTTTTCAATTTTATTTGAGCTGAAGGCTTTTTCTTTTCTTTTATTTTCTTTTTTGTGCAGTAATTTTGTGGTCGAAAAGTAGACTTCAGAGCATATGACTTGACGCTATAATTATCGTAAGCTTTGGGTTATGGCATTTCGAGAAAATGTTGGTCTAAGATAAAAACGAGATCTTGAGCGAAACAGGCTGTTCTAAAGATAAAACGACACCATCAGCGAAGGTGTCTTTATATTACCATACTACTATTAATGCTGTACTGCTGCTACAACTGCCGGTGTGGGTCCGCCACTGTACTGCTGTTCCTCCTGCTACTGTGATCCATAGCACTCGCAGCTGTAGCTGCTACTTCCTGTTCAGGTGCTACAGGTGTTGTCAGCACTGCCACTGCTATAGCTGCATTAATGATTATGCTTGTAGCTGGTACTGGTGCTGCTACTGCTTGTAGTATTGTAGCTGCAGCCGTTGCAGCTACTGATGAATTGGCTGTTACAAGGATTGATTGCATTGCCACCGCAGCAACCACTACTACAGAAGGCAAATACTAATGACTGTCGCTGCAGCTGCTTTGCTACCAGTGCTACTACGGTTGCTGCAACTCCTGACTGCTGCAGCTATTATTACTAACTACTGCAGCACCAGTGGTAGTGGCTGGTGATGTGTATGCTGGTACCGCTGCTGCTGCTGCTGTTACCACTCCTACGACTTTTTAACTGCTGCTGCTACTTCTACTACTAGTGCGGCCACTACTTCTACTACTAGTGCGGCCACTACTTCTACTACTAGTGCGGCCACTACTTCTACTACTATTATTGTTATCGTCATTACTATCACTGTTTTTCTGCTGCCCCCGCTGCCGTCCCTGCGCAATGCTACTATTACTTTCACTGTTACCGCCGCCGCGGCTATAGCTGCTGCCACTGCTGCTGCTGCTACTACTACTGTTCGTTCCTGGTGCTACTTCTATCCCTGTTGTTTTCCTCATACTGCTACCACTGCTGCTAATGCTACTGTTTATTCCTGGTGCTACTACTGTTGTTGTTTTACTCATACTGCTACCACTGCTGCTAATACTACTGTTTATTCCTGGTGCTACTTCTGTTGTTGTTTTCCTCATACTGCTACCACTGCTGCTAATACTACTGTTTATTCCTGGTGCTACTTCTGTTGTTGTTTTACTCATACTGCTACCACTGCTGCTAATGCTACTGTTTATTCCTGGTGCTACTTCTATTGTTGTTTTCCTCATACTGCTACCACTGCTGCTAATACTACTGTCTATTCCTGGTGGTACTTCTATTGTTGTTTTTCCTCATACTGCTACCACTGCTGCTAATACTACTGTCTATTCCTGGTGGTACTTCTATTGTTGTTTTTCCTCATACTGCTACCACTGCTGCTAATACTACTGTTTATTCCTGGTGCTACTTCCATTGTTGTTTTCCTCATACTGCTACCACTGCTGCTAATACTACTGTTTATTCCTGGTGCTACTTCTTCTATTGTTGTTTTCCTGATACTGCTACCACTGCTGCCACGACTACTGTGTGTCCCTGGTGCTACTTCTGTTGTTTTCCTCATACTGCTACCACTGCTGCTAATGCTACTGTTTATTCCTGGTGGTACTTCTATTGTTGTTTTACTCATACTGCTACCACTGCTGCTAATACTACTGTTTATTACTGGTGGTACTTCTATTGTTGTTTTACTCATACTGCTACCACTGCTGCTAATACTACTGTTTATTCCTGGTGGTACTTCTGTACTTGTTGTTTTACTCATACTGCTACCACTGCTGCTAATGCTACTGCTTATTCCTGGTGCTACTTCTTCTATTGTTGTTTTCTGCTACTGCTGCTAATGCTACCACTGCTGCTAATACTACTGTTTATTCCTGGTGCTACTTCTTGCTATTGTTGTTTACTCATACTGCTACCACTGCTGCTAATGCTACTGTTTATTCCTGGTGCTACTTCTTCTATTGTTGTTTTACTCATACTGCTACCACTGCCGCTAATGCTACTGTTTATTCCTGGTGCTACTTCTGTTGTTGTTTTACTCATACTGCTACCACTGCCGCTAATGCTACTGTTTGTTCCTGGTGCTGGTTCTTCTGTTGTTGTTTTCCTGATACTGCTACCACTGCTGCTAATGTTACTGTTTGTTCCTGTGCTGCTACAATTACAACTACCGCTGCTGCAACTCCTGCTGGTCTTACTCCTGCTGATGCTGCTGTTGCTACCTACCACTCCTGCAAAAACTGTAATTGCTCCTACTGCTTCTTGTGCTGTTTGACTGCCGCTGCTGCAACATATACTACTACTGCTACTACTATTACTGGTGCTGCTGCTTCTGCTGCTGCTGCTGCTACTACTACTACTACTACTACTACTACTACTACTACTACTACTACTACTGCTGCTGCTGCTGCTGCTACTACTACTACTACTACTACTACTACTACAATTATTATCATTACAACTACTTCTGCTGCTGCAGCTACTTCTACAACAACAACAACAACACAACAACACAACACTGCTGCTGCTGCTGCTGTTGCTGCTGCTACTGCTGCTACTATTGCTACAACTGCTGCTGTTACTGTTACTACTACTATTACTACAACTGCTGCTGCTGCTGTTACTACTACTATTACTACTGCTGCTGCTATTTTCAATACGTGCAACTACTGCTACAACTATTAATACTACTGCTGCTGCTGCTGCTACTACTGCTGCTACTACTACTACTACTACTACTACTACTACTACTACTACTACTACTACTACTACTACTGCTACGGCGACAAGAATCGATAACTAAATCATCAGCGCTATTACCATAGCTAGTGTCATCGTCGCTATTGTTGCAAGTGCAGCTACTACCCCCAATCCATGGCTGTTACTGCTGCAGCTAGCTCTCCTGCTCCAGATCCTGTCACACAGTCTGGCCACTGCAGCTGCCACTCAAGTAATCGGTGTTCTGCTGATGGCATTTTTGGCAGAAAACAGTCACTGACAATCTGGCACCGAAAGGACCCCTGCTAGTCATTGACAGATCTGACACCCCTGCTAGTCATGACAGATGTGACACCCCCTGATAATCACTGACAGATGTGACACCCCCTGATAGTCACCGACAGATCTGACACCCCCTGATAGTCACTGACAGATCTGACACCTCCTGATAGTCACTGACAGATCTGACACCTCCTGATAGTCATTGACAGATCTGACACCCCTGATAGTTACTGACAGATCTGACACTGAAAGGACCCCCTGATAATCCCTGACAGACCTGGCACGGAAAGGACCCCCTGATAGTCCCTGACAGGTCTGGCACCGAAAGGACCCCCTGATAATCCCCGGACAGACCCCTGGCACTGAAAGGACCCCCTGATAGTCCCTGACATCTGGCAAGGAAAGGACCCCTGATAGTCCCTGACAGACCTGGCACTGAAAGGACCCCCTGATAATCCCTGACAGATCTGGCACTGAAAGGACCCCCTGATAGTCCCTGACATCTGGCACGGAAAGGACCCCCTGATAGTCCTGACATCTGGCACGGAAAGGACCCCCTGATAATCCCTGACAGGTCTGGCACGGAAAGGACCCCCTGATAGTCCCTGACATCTGGCACGGAAAGGATTCCCTGATAGTCCCTGACAGGTCTGGCACGGAAAGGACCCCCTGATTTCCTGTTTACCTCTGGTCTTGGCCTGGCCTCCACGGGAACTGTGGGAGAGACTGCGGCCAAAAAACAGCGTGTCAGTTGGGAGCGTTGTAATTGTCCTTCGGGGGACATTATAATTATGTTCTTTGGGGGCGTTGTGATTATGTCCTTTTGTGGACATTATGATTATGTCCTTTTGGGGGGGGGGGGGGGGGGGGTGGGGGCGGTGTGTTATGATTGTGTCACAGGTGAAGAGCGTGGCAGGAATGTCTGGATTGCTGGACTTGACAATTTAAGTGTGTGTGTGTGTGTGTGTGTGTGTGTGTGTGTGTGTGTGTGTGTGTGTGTGTGTGTGTGTGTGTGTGTGTGTGTGTGTGCGTGCATCCGTGCGCGTTTGCACGCATGTATGTGTATGTGTGCTTGTGTACAGCGTGTGAGCACGCCTTTGCTTGCATAAGATCTCTCTCTCTCTCTCTCTCTCTCTCTCTCTGTGTCATCTAATAATAATAATAATAATGAAAATATAATAACAATAATAAAATGATAATGGTAATAACAATGATGATGATTACTTATGGTGGTTAATCTTACATCATAAGCCCTAAGCGCTTACAAATACATAAAAGGTAAAAGAAAACGTAAATGACACCAGTAAGAAGAAGAATATTGCAATAAGTATCATGCATCTACAAACAAGAGTATATATACATATATATATATATATATATATATATATATATATAGAGAGAGAGAGAGAGAGAGAGAGAGAGAGATGTTTGAAAATGTCCTGAAAGAAATCCCTAAACTTCACGCAGCTCTACCATTTTTTTTTTTTTTTTTTTTTTTTTTTTGGTCAACACCCACATAGTTCTTCCACGCAAACCACCTGCACTGAACGAAATGATTAAGCACAACTCGTATTGACCTCATGAATATAGGCATGAGCTCAGCGCCTCCTTGCACTCGTCCTGCACGTGACGCTCTTGACCCGACAACACCAAAAGGAACTGACAACATTGACTCTACAGGTCAATCATTCACGAACGTCTGGACCAAAACGTCCACCCAAGACACGGAGCTGGTAAGCTGAACATTTTGAAAGTCGATTCATGCCTGAATCGATTTGAGATACTGGTGGCAATTGTCGATTTGTCTGTTTTGTTTGTTAAGCGCAAAGAAATAAAAGAAGGGAAACGAAACCGGTGGACACCGTTCCAGCAACTCACAGAGCAGCTTGGTGTTGCAAGGACTGCATGAATATTCAGTTATTAACAAAGCTTGCTCTTACGGCTTAGAGTGAAGAAATACGAGGAGATGAGCACTTTCCGCGTCACTGAGGAAAAACAATCAGGTTTCGAAATACTGGTATCTGACCAGGAGTTATATGTTAGTGAGTTTCCTCCCTATTGGAGATTGTCTCCCTCTTGGAGACTATAATCTTGCTGGTGGCTCATTTTGAGAAGTATTTATTATTCCCCATCCACCCACACAAGAACATACTGTTAGTTAGGCAGAATTATCTACCACTGCAGCTATGAATGCTTATCTCCCCCTATTTCTTCACTCTAAGACAAGAGCAAGCTTTGTTTATAATTGAATATTTCTTGCGGTCATTGCAACGCCAAGCTGCTCTGTAAGTTGCTGGAATGGTGCTCGGTTACTTATCCTTGGAATTTATTAGTTTATTGTAATTCAGTCCTTTGCAGATTCATTCCAAGAACTGACCCTCAGCACCTGTGTCCTAAGAGGTTATCTTTTTATATTTTCTACTTTTCACAAGAAAATGTAGCTTGTTTTGCTGTTTCATGATTTTCTTTTGCTTGTTAGGTGGCACCTTTGGTTGGTTTTTTTTGAAAACTCAAGAAACATACAATGGTACTGCACACCAGCCTTTTTTCTGGGATAACATTCTGCTTAAAATCGAAAAGGCAGAGAAGTCAAGTTACCACTTTCCGTGGTCACCGAGGAGAACACATCAGGTTTGAAAATACAGGTATATCACCAGGAGTTATATGTTAATGAGTTTCCTTCCAGTTGGAGGTTATCGCCCCTTTGGAGACTATAAACTTGCTGGGTGGGGGGGGGTGGGGGGGAGACTGGACCAGTGGACCCGGCCTGTTCGTGTTGTCTTCCCCAAGTGTATCACTGAGCGTATGGCTGTATCACCTGCATATCAGGGCACCCTCTCCCAAAAATCATCAACCCGAAAACATCCGAAATGTTCATTAGCTATTTTTCTTTTCTTTTCTTAAAAGACAACGACAACAATACCAAACAAACAAAAGCTACATATTTTATTCTTTTCTTAAAATACAACAACGACAACAATACGAAGCAAACCGAAAACTTATATATATATATATATATATATATATTTTTTTTTTTTTGGGGGGGGGGGGGGGGGGGGGGGGGGGGGGGGGGGGGGGGGATCTACAGCATTCTGTCTATTTTTGTTCTTTATTTTTTTGTCGTTTTATTATAGTTGTATCGGAAACCGAACATTTTCGCTGCGTTCCTGTCTGAAACGATTTCAAATAGCTTTCTCATTCCCTGTTTTCTCGCTTTGTTTCTTTGCCACTCCACTGAGAACTGGATGATTAATCTGATATGATTTTGGACACGGTTTTCACTTTCTAGTTTGTTTGTTTGTTCGTTTACACTCGGAATCCGTTTTCACTTTCTAGTTTGTTTGTTCGTTTACACTCAAAATCCAATATCTTGATTCCATGCCTGATGGAAATTATTCTAGATACGGATTTTTAGTCTTTATTTCTGTTCTCCTTTATCTTTTGGTTTAGGAATTTTTTTTTTTTTTTCTTTTCGCTAGGAAATTGGATATTTAAATTTCATTACTGATAGAAACAATTTCAGGCACGTTTTTCCCCTCGTGTTTGTTTGTTCGTTTATTCATTTACCTGTCAGTGTTTTTACCTCCCCAGTCACCGGATATTTTGCTGGATATCTTATCTTCTCTGTCTCTTAAAAATGATCCATTCTTATGCTTTTTACTCCTTCATTTCTCTGTGTTTTTCTTTCTTTCGTTTCGTTTCGTTTCTATTTTTTTGACCTTCTATCTTTCTTTGTTTCTTTCTTCATTCTGTAATACGCATGCCTTTTCTTTCTTTCTATTTGTTTTCCTTTCTTTCTTTCTTTCTTTTGGTTGCACGCATGCGCTTGTGTGCGTGTGCTGCGCGCGCGTATATATGAGAGAGAGAGAGAGAGAGAGAGCGAGAGAGAGAGAGAGAGAGAGAGAGAGAGAGAGAGAGAGAGTTTAAACTCCATACAAATTCTTAAAATCTTGATTGCAACTGGTTTCTTTCTTTTTTTTTTTCTTTTTTCTTTTTTAAGACTCGGCAAAATTATCCAGAAATAACCCACTTTTGGAAATATTAGAGAACTGCAATTTAGACCAGAGATGCGCGTATTTCTTCTGACTAGATGTTAAACAGGGCTGCCACTCCAGCTCCCATTAAAAAAGAAAAAAAAAAAGAAGCCCCTATGTTTGTCTATCTTGGGTAAACACTTTACGCGCTGTCTTTTTGTGATGATGATATTGCTTCTTCGTGAAAACAAAATGATTTGTGGAACCTCTAAATTCGCCTACTTTTCAGAAGAAACAAAAAATAAGGAGAAGCAACAGAGAAGTAACATAGAGAATATCTCTCTCTCTCTCTCTGCATGTAAGTATGTATGTATGTATGTATGGATGGATGGATGGGATGCATGGATGCATATATGTATGAATGTATGTACGTACGTATGTATGTGTGTATGCATGTATGTATGTATGTATGTATGTATGTACGTACATACGCATTTATATTTGTCTGTGTATGTATGTATGTACGTTCGTACGTCCGTCCGTAGGTAAGTAAGTAAGTAAGTAAGTAAGTAAGTAAGTATGTATGTATGTATGTATGTATGTATGTATGTATGTATGTATGTATGTGTATATGCATGCATGCATGCGTGCATGCGTGCATGCATGTATGTCTGCCAATCTGTCTATATGAAAAAGAATCACCGAAGGTGCTGGGGAGGACCCAGAGAAGCACTGTCTCCACCTGCCTTTTGAGCAGTCCTGTACCACCCTTGGAGGCCTGCGCTGTTATATACGCATGTATCTATATACGTACGTACGTCTGTCTGTCTGTATGTATGTATGTATGCGTGCGTGCGTGCGTGCGTGCATGCATGTCTGCCTATCTGTTTATATGCTATACATTTTTATTTACGTATGTATTTATATACGTACATACGTATGTATGTGCGTGCGTATGTGCGTATGTATGTATGTATGTATGTATGGATGGATGGATGGATGGATGGATGTGTGTATGTATATATGTATCTTATGTGACGTCAGACAATGGCGACCGGAGCGGCCGTGCCTTCACGTCGCTCTGCTTGAATTTGCTGTCTGCCGTCCATCCGTGGTCACTGTCCTCGATAACACAGTCAGTCCAGCAATGCAAGGCGCCTGGCCATTAATTGCTGAAGCGCGAAAGCTTCCGTCAGAGCTGCGCTTCGGAGTGGAGTGATTCGGCGTGTGGTAGACCCAGTCAACGACCATGAGCAGCCCCTGCCAACGGGTCAACACACAGTGCCACTGGGACTTTGCCAACCTGGAGACATGGGCGCCCTTTGAAGGAGTAGTCCACGACGCCCAGTGGGCAGACTTCGAACGAACCGAGCGGCTGTTTCGTGAGTCTATCCGAACGAAGCATGCAGATGCCGTCAAGTTTGCTCACGGGGATTTTCGACCGTGGCTTCGTCTCCTAGGCAAAGTTCAGAACGTCCTCCGCTTTCTGGAAGCGCAGCGTGACGTCAACCATACTATGACGCCAAACGAAGAGGCGTCACAAGCTCCAGATTTAGAACTTCGCGTTCTGAGATTTATCTGGAGAGCTGTTAAAAAAGTTTCCCATTCAAATCGCCCGAACAAATTCAGTATGGATCGGAGAAAGATGAGCTGCGGCAGAAAATCGAAAAAGCTCTTCACTACATTGATCACACCATCTTCCCAAGTCTTAGGAAACACTTAAGACATATGCGTGAAAGACAGGATCAACATAGTGCGCGGAGCGTGGAAAAGCATGAACTAACGCAGCTTTGGTTAGATAATCAGAAACGTGCCATTGAGATCATCAAGAACGACAGCAGATCAGAAGCACGACCCACTTGTCCCATTGAAGTGAACGTGTTGACGGCGTTTTTCCAGCAGAAGAGTGAAAAGGTATTGGAATATCCCCTCCCCCCTCCGCCCTGGCCTGTCAACATCGCTCCTCTTCCTCCTGAAGAAGAACTGCAGTTGGACCCGTTTCACCGAGGACGAAGTGATATCTGTGGTGAAATCGCTGAAGAATAACACAGCAGCGCCTGGATATGATGGAGTTGAATATTCTTTCCTGAAAAAACATCTGCAACGTCTGTCATTACCTTTTGACGGCAATATTCAACATTTGCTGGAGAAACCAAAGAATTCCCACTGATTGGAAACATGCCACGATCACTTTACTTCCCAAAAAAGAAGGGAATGTGATGCAGCCTGGTGATTGGAGACCTATTTCCTTGTTGACGTCTTTGTACAAGATCTACATGAAGTTAGTGCAAAGGAGACTTTTACCGTGGATTGTTTCGACCGGAAGGCTGTCATCAAAACAGAAGGGGTCTGTCCCAAGAAACGGCCTTCAAGAACACGTATTCTGCTTGAAAGCCGCAATTGAGAACTTCAAGCATGTATATCAAGTCAGTTCTACACTACTTTCGTTGACATCAAGGACGCCTATGGGAGCATTGATCACAGAGTGATGTTGGATGCGATGCAGAGCGCCGGCTACCCCCAGCACATCATCGCGACGTGACGGCGGATATCTACACCAACTCTACATTCCCAGGTGCAGACGGGAGACACGTCCACGCCCAGGATTACCAGGCATCGTGGCATTGTGCAAGGCTGCCCATGGTCAGCTGTTGTCTTCATTCAGGCGTTGGACCCGTGGATTCGGTGGATGGAGCAGCCGTTCACACCAGCTTCAATGCCTTCTCCATGTCAGGCATACATGGATGATGTATGTGCCAGTGCTCGCTATGAGGAGAGCTTACAAGAAATGATAGATAAGACGGAAACCTTCCTGCATTACACCCGGAATGGAAGTGAAACACAGAAAGTGTGCCACCGTTCATGGACAACGCACAGGAAACAACTGGGCCTCTACAGATGTGACTGAGAACGTCCACGTGACGCTGCAAGGGGAAGATACACCGATGTATGGAAAAGATGAGCCGTACCAATATCTTGGATTTCAAACAAATCTGGCTGGAACTTCTGAGAAAGAGCAACTAGCACAGGTGAGCGAGGAATTCGAAAGAACGCTAGAAAAATTTCGCTCTCACCTTTACCATTGTGCAAGAAAATTGATGCTGTAAACGTCATGGCTTCCTCAAAATTGAGCTTTTATTACAGCAATTCAAAATTCACAGAAAAACTTCTGAAGACTCTGGAAGATAAGATAGTTGATTTTGTTCGCATTCATCTCAAGCTAAATTCTTCTACCAATCGAGCGCACATGTTCCTTCCCCGAAAACAAGGCGGCCTTGGTCTGTTGAAACCAAGTACCATGTACTATGCCAAACGCATCTCATTCCTGATCTCTGTTCTCAACAGTGATGACCAACATGTCAGAATGGTAGCGCGCAACAGTTTCCATCTCCACATGGAAAAAGAGAAAAGTGCCTCACGCAGATCCAGACGACAGCAATTTTGGAGGATATGCCACAGACTCCGAAGGGAAGTTAGAGGAAAGGCAGTAAGGTCAACTGGTCACGGTCTTCCTTCGTTGAGCTCCATGAGCTGTGTGTGCGACTGGATCTAAGGCTGGAATTCGATGAAAACAGCGACAGTTTCGGAGTAGTACTCCCATTTCTGAGGATGGAGTAGTTCAAATGCGCTACAGTAATTCTAAACAATTGTACAGCGCAATCAAAAGAATGCAAATGGACAAGGATACGCACCATTTCAGCAGCTGCAACAACAAGGGAGAATCATCCGGGTTGCAATTCCGGATGCGGCAATGACCCACTCCATAGGACACCTCACCAACACCAACGTCAATGACCAAATAACCAGGTTCATCAGCAAGGGGCGTCTACAGCTGCTGGAGACCAATGCAGTGAACAACATCTACTATCCTGATACTTACCGGAGAGAGTGTGCTTTGTGCGGGTTTCGTTCTGACACAAATTCCCATGCCTTGAATGGATGTCGTCAACTGAGGGGCCTCTACACACAAAGGCACGACAGATGCGTTGAGATCATCAGAAAGGAGCTACAGAAATGCATTGCGACGGATTTTGTGATGTTTTTCAAAAATAGGCCTGTCTCTATAAACGGTGTTGAAGATCTGCCAAGGCTGAAACCTGATCTATGCTTCATCGACCATCGAAACTCGGTGGCATTCGTCATCGAGATTTCAAACCCATTTGACGCATTCATACAAACATGCTATGAGGGCAAATTTCAAAAGTACATGCCTCTTTGCTATGCTCTTAGTGATGCCGGATTTAGCACGAAAGTGGTTGTTCTTGTAATAGGTTCACTAGGCATAGTTCATAAAAGAGTGGTTTCAGGACTTTCAATGTTAGGACTGCCCATAACAAAATGTAAACAACTCGCAAAATACTTGAGCTTGTCTGTCATGATTGGGTCTAGGCGTGTTTGGTCAAGGCGGAATCACCTCATGAACCAGCATTGAAACTGACAGATGTTGACTTTCAAACTGTGCCTTAAATAGTATCAGCTGACTAAAAGCACTGACAGACAAAGATCTGGAGCCAGCCGGAGAGAGAAAGGACGTGGGGACAGAGAGAGAGAAAGGGGGTGGGGGGGGGGGGGGGGGGGGGGGGGGGGGGGGGGGGGGGGGGGAGAGGGAGAGAGAGAGAGAGAGAGAGAGAGAGAGAGAGAGAGAGAGAGAGAGAGAGAGAATGTGAAAGATAACGTTTATTGATGCGCCTGCAATCTGAACTACTGTGCATTGTTGTTGATTTGACAAAGTTGATGCATTAAAGTAATTGATATGTATGTATGGATGGATGGATGGATGTGTGTGTATGTATATATGTATCTTATGCTTGTATGTATGTTTATAACCAACGGTCCAGGCACAAACAAGAACACACTCATTATGTGCATTTTTTTTTTCTGCCTTTCTTCCTTCTCCTTTTGTTAGATAACTAATTTGTTTCATTCCCTTTTTTAATTCTGAGAGTTTTTTTCCCCTCTAGTTTTGTGCAAATGTTGCTATTGAAGTCTGGCCATTGTTGTTCTTAACCTATCACAAGAAAGAAAAAACCGTTGTATGCTCTGATGACTAGGTTTCTCATCATACATGACCTTTCAGATTACTTCAGTGCAAGTATTTCACGAAATGTCTTTATTATTTTTTTTTTTCATCCAGAGAAGTTACGAAAATATGGACTTATGTCTTCCATTTGTGATTCCTCTCTTACTTTCCTTGTCCCCATTCCCTAACCCGTTTTTTTTTTCTTCATGAAAACTCAGCTCATTGGCTTTTTTTTTTTTCTTTCTTTCTTTCTTTTTTCTTTTCTTTTTTCTTTTTTCTTTTTCTTTTTCTAATTTTTTTTTTTTTTTTTTTTTTTTTTACTAGTGTTGCAACAATGAGATTCAGATCGTATATGAAACTGGGTTACATCAATTAGGATAATTACGAATCGAGGATGGTGAGAGAGAGAGAGAGAGAGAGAGAGAGAGAGAGAGAGAGAGAGAGAGAGAGAGAGAGAGAGAGAGAGAGAGAGAGAGAGAGAGAGAGAGAGAGAGATGGAAAACTGAATGCTGCTAAGCCTTTTTTCTGGAACCCTTCTGAGGGCCTGGCAGACTCTTGGTCTGAACCACGATCCTGAAGGTGTTGAAGGCTGCGTTCATTTGGCGGATGCTGATCTGTGCTAATAACCTCCCTTGCCGTGGATGGCAAGTGTGGCATGTGGTGCTTGTTTCAGCGAGACGATGCCCCGTGTGTGGTTGGCTACACACCGCAATTAGAAACATGCATCCAATCACCATTATAATCACGTGAATGTTTAAAGCATAGCATACATTCGAGCTTCAGCTTGATATTGAATAAATCATGGATCAAATGATCCCCCCCCCCCCCCCCTCCTCCCCCCATCCCCCCCCATCCCCCTCCCCCCCCCCCCCCCACGGCCGTGATTCCCCCCCTTCCGATGACGTCGTCCCCCCCCCCTACAAAGACATGAGCTCCTCTTTAGCTGATGTCATATTTTTCGAGAATTTCTTCCGATGACGTCGTCATTCATAATTTACAAAGACATGCCCCTCCTCTTTAGCTGATGTCATACTACAGACCTTGGCACTCATTCGAGACCCGACCTCTGTGCCAGTCAACTAGTTTAAGCCGAAACAGCCCCTGTTCCTTTCAGCTTCCATCTGTCTGCTTGGAACTACCGAACATGTATCTTGATGCGCATACGAAGGAAAAGCGCGCGCGAGCGTCAACTTTCCACACACACACACACACATTCTCGGAACAATAAGTCTAAGAATTGTCGACTTTTTAAGCAAGTCCTTGACGCATTCTTCTTTTGTGGTGTGCAGCCTGTGTGCCATCTCGGAGAGAAGTGGAATCGAAGACAAAGTGCAAATGAAAAGAGAAAATGAAGTGAGCCTGGGGAGGGGGGGGGGGGGGGGGGGGGGGGATGAAACAAACAACAAAAAATCGTGATTAAAAAAAAAATGTATAGGCAGAGTGTGTGTGCAAGCGCGCGAGCGTGTGTGCGTGTGTGTGTGTGCGTGCGTGCGCGCGCGCGCGTGCGCGTGCGTGCGTGCGTACGTGAGTGCAGCGCGCGCGCGCGCGCGCGTGTGTGTGTGTGTATTTGCGTGCGTGTGTGCATGCATGCTTGCTTGCGTTCTTAATTGCGTGTGTGTGTGTGTATGTGTGGTGTGTGTGTGTGTGTGTGTGTGTGTGTGTGTGTGTGTGTGTGTGTGTGTGCGCGCGCGCGCGCGTGCATGCGTGCGTGCGTGCGTTTGCGTGTGTGTGTGTGTGTGTGTGTGTGTGTGTGTGTATGTGTGTGTGCGTGCGTGCGTATGTGTGTGTGTGTGTGTGTGTGTGTGTGTGTGTGTGTGGTGTGTGTGTATGTTAAAAGAAATTATCCGGGTACACTTATTCATGGGACAGAAAATTCACCCTTACACCTGTGGTGTGGTCAGAGGCAATCGCTCTGAGAGTGAGTGCTGGTCAGAGCACGCAATTTTGTGACTGTCTTTTTTTCTTGTCAGACTGCAAGAAGACGGCCTGGAGAGCGGATGGGCTCCGTAGTTAGCCTGGCTTGGTTGCCGGCTAGTAGGCTATTTCAGGTCTGGGAAAATCTCATTTCCCCTGAGTGTAATTTGTAAATGTTAGCACCAAGTGCTAGTGTAGACTAGGTGTCTACGGGTCTAAAAAGTAAGTGTTAAATTCGCTTATAATTTCACCAGGCAGTGGAGACTGGAAGAATTCAGAGTATACTTTCATTCTTTAAATTTGCTCTAAAGTTTTTGCTTTGATGCTCATTGCATTTAGTCTACATATTGTGTTCTTTCCTAAAATGTATGTAAACGTTGATAGTGTTCATAAACCTGTCTAGGTTTATAAAGTTAATTGTCTTTGTAAATTGTTAACTGCATTTGAACAGAGATGACTTGCTTTTCTAAAAATCTTTCAGCAAACTATTTTAAAATCGTAAACTCGGAGTTTAATTGTTAAATTGTTGGAGAGGCTTTAAGGGACTTTATATCTTACATTAGGGTTCTAGTTCCAGAGCGCTCGTTCCTGGGAATGGCCTGGCTTTCGTGAGCAAGGGAGGACTTCCAAACGTACCTCCCTGTGACTGCAGGAAGGTGGTGTGATGTGAACTGTTGCAATGGTGAAGTGCTGCAATGTGCCAGTTGAGTGCGACACGTCGCTGGATAACAAGTATAGTTTTATAGTTTATATGGTGAAAGATTTTAGAGTAAATGTGGAAGTGTTGTGTAGTTTTGTTTGGTTTGATTTTGCTTGTGAGAAGAGTGAGTAGATTGCGTGAACGTGACAGTGGTGACCCCGACTGAACCTTTTTTTAGTACATGATGTAAATTTGTTGTCAATCTTGATTTTAAAGACATAAGTTTTCTTGAAATTTGAAGATTTCCATTGCCCTCCCCCAGCCATTATCAGTTTAGTCAAAAAGTGAAGATTTCCATTCCCCTTCCCCAGCCATTATCTGTTTAGTCAAAGAGTGAAGATTTCCATTCCCCTCCCCCAGCCATTATCTGTTTAGTCAAAGAGTGAAGATTTCCATTCCCCTCCCCCAGCCATTATCTGTTTAGTCAAAGAGTGAAGATTTCCATTCCCCTCCCCAGCCATTATCTGTTTAGTCAAAGAGTGAAGATTTCCATTCCCCTTCCCCAGTCATTATCTGTTTAGTCAAAGAGTGTGAAAAGATATCCTTTTGAACCAGCCATATCATTAATAGAAAAACAGTTAAGTTTCCAAACGGTCCCTTCCTCTGGTATTTTAATTTCTAAAAAAAAAACTTCATATAAAATTTCTAATATTTTGACTTGCCTTCTTTCTAAATTAAAACATTTAGGTACGGGAGGAGGTTTATAGTGTGTGACTGTGAAAATTACTTTTTTTTCGTATTTATTTATCTTCTTGCTTAATTAAGAGATGGTTATGTTTGTTTTACATATCTGTCACAAGAACAGTTATATGTGTTAATATTGTAGAATGAGATCTTAAAATCTTCTGTTCATTCTCAAAGTTTTTTTTTTTTTTTGATTGTGTTTCATGATAAGCAAGATGGAGGACTTTGATCGCTTTATAGCTCAGGGAAAAAAACTGGGTTATACTGCTGATAAACTATCAGAGTATGTATCCCAGTGTGAAGAAAGAGCACTGAGACAAAAGAAAGGGAACAGGAAAAAGAGATTCAGATGAAAGAAAAGAGAACAGAGAGAGAGAACACCAGCGGCAGTTGGACATTAGAGACTGGAAATGGACAAGGAGGAAAAAGAGAAAATAAGACAGCTCGAAGAACTGGATAGAATCAGAAAACATGAACTGGAGTTGAAAAAACTGGAGCATGGTGCTCATGGACATACTGAAAATGAAGGTGAAGGACCCATGACCCCTCCCCATAAATCCCCATACATCCCTAAACTACCTGCTTTTGATGAGCAAAGAGATGATATTGATTCTTTCTTGTTTCGATTTGAAACGCATGCTGCCACATGTAACTGGCCAAAAGACAGATGGGTACTCTATGTTGCTTCTCTTTTTCGTGGAGGTGCTCTATCACTGTATCACTCACTGTCGGCTAAACAAACTATCACCTGGGAGGATTTGAAAGCGGAGCTTTTAAAGAAATTTCAATGTACCAAGGAAGGGTTTTCGCGAGAAATTTCGCTCGGTTCGACCAGACGACGTGACTGAATCTTTTGCAGCTTTTTTTTGATCCGTACTGGCCATTTATTAGACAGATGGATAGAGTTGTCTAAAATTCCGCAAAATTTTGCCGATCTCCGTGACCTTTTCCTGCAAGAGCAAATTTTGCAGAGCGTTTCCAAAGACCTTGCAATTTTTCTTCGGGAACGTTCATTCAAAAGTGCAGAAGAACTATGTCAAAATTGCTGACCAGTACAAAAGTGCGCACCCAGGGAAAACTTTTGCTCGGAAAGCAGAGTTCAAGGTGTATGACACGAATGTCGGTTACTTTTACGTTGCACCAAACCAAGACAATTTTCAAAACGATCAGCGTGGTCGTAGATATCAGCGCGGTCGAGGTTTCCTATCGTGGCACAAACCCAGTCGGATTTTCAAATCCGATCCAGGCTCAGCACGCACACCACAGACAAACACTGGTAACATGAACAGGCGCGGTTTTGGTAACCGTGGAGGCACTTCTACTCGTGGTGCTTACACAGGCAATAAGCATGTACAATGCTGGACATGTGGCTGTCGTTTTCACAAACGAGACACTTGCCCTTATGTACAGAAGAGTAATGTGGCTGAAACAGTCTCAGAGAAAACATCTGAACATGTGCTGGTATCACAGGACACAAGGAATAACCTTATCATTGAAGACTGTACCATCAATGGTTTTTTCAGGCACTTTGCTTAGAGACACAGGCTGTACACACAGCAGGTGTTAGGAAGTCTTTTGTACAGGCTAACCAGTACACTGGTGAGAGACAGAATTGTCGTTCCTTTGGTGGGAAGATTGAGTCATTCCCCTTGGCTGAGATAAATGTTGCTACCCCCTACTTTACAGGTTCTCTGATAGCTTGTGTCATTGAAGACCCGGTCACTGATCTCATTCTTGGTAACTTGCCTGGTGTAAAAACTGCTTGTGGTGGACAGGGTGGTTCATTTGTTTGTGACACTCATGCTTTGGTGACTACCAGGGCACACAGCAAAGAGACTCTGGCAGCCAACTAAGCCTTTAAATGTACCTGACATGTCTGGTTTGAATGTGACTCCAGAAAACTCAAACAGCTACAAAAGTCTGACACAAAACTTGCTTCTTTGTTTCGAAGCGCCACAAGTGCAAATACAGACAAAACCAAAACACATTATGTTGTCAAAGATGATATTTTGTATCGTTTTTTAAAGATGATGTGGAACATGTCATACAGGTTGTTGTACCAGAAAGTTTGAAAACATGTGTGTTGAAGACAGCTCATGATGCTGTCATGTCTGGACATTTTGGTGTGAGACGTACATTAGCGCGTGTGTTGACTTCATTTTTTTTGGCCTGATGTAAGGAAAGATGTACAGAGGTACTGTGAGTCATGTGATGTTTGCCAAAAAACTGTACCCAGGGGAAGAGTGCCATGTGCACCCTTGGGGAAGATGCCAATCATTACAGAACCGTTTAAGAGGATTGCAATTGATCTGGTTGGTCCCCTTAAACCAGCATCCTCATCAGGACACCAGTGGGTGTTGACTATTGTTGATGTAGCCACACGATACCCAGAAGCTATCCCTCTGAAAAAGATAGACACAGTGACAGTGGCAGAAGCTTTGTGGGGAGTGTTTTGTAGGATGGGATGTCCTGCGGAAATCCTCTCGGATTGCGGTACCCAGTTTGTGTCGAAACTCATGACTGAGATCTACCGTTTGTTGGGTGTTGTTCCCTCTACCACCCACCACCTCACCCTACCACCCCCAGTCTAATGGACTTGTGGAAAGGTTTAATGGTACCCTTAAGACAATGTTACACAAGGTAGCACTTGATTGTCCCAAAGACTGGGATAGATACATTTCCCGCACTCTTGTTTGCCTACCGTGAACTGCCGAATGCAAGTACAGGCTTTTTTTCCCCCTTTGAATTGTTGTTCGGTCGCTCTCCCCGAGGACCAATGCAGATCCTCGCTCAGAAGTGGTCAGGAACCAGTCAGTCTGAAGATGACAAACTTTTGTTTGATTATGTGTTTGACCTCAAAAACAGGATTGTTGACACATGTACTCTGGCTCAGGAACAGGTGAAGTTTGTCTGCCCAAAAGCATAAAATGTACGCTGACAAAAAGGCAAAGGTTCGCACTTTAGCTCCTGGAGACCAGGTTCTGGTGTTGCTGTCTGATAAAGACAGTAAACTTCAGGTCAAATGGAAAGGACCATACAAAGTGTGCTGGAAAAAAAACAGGTCCTGTGGATTACAGAATTGACATGAATGGTGATGGAAAAGTTTTCCACATAAACATGTTGAAGCTATATCACGTTAGACAGGCAGATGTGTGCATTACTGTCAATTCCAGTGTGCAGGCGAATGAACCCAATTATGACAATGTTTGTTCTTTTGATGATTTAAAGGACATCTTACCTGTGGAATATCTGACTGTGTATCCAACTAGACAAACGACTGCTGGTGAGAGTGTGGTGCATGCTGCATCAGTGGGTGTGGTTCAGGAACCAACAGACAATGACGTCACTCTACCGACCGTTCCCTCAGTAAAAAAAATGAGACTTACAGGGACGTTCACATTGACCAGTCATTGCCAGAAGACAAAATACGTGACCCTGGAGGCTGTTTTTTTCAAACTTTTCTGACATTCTTACTGACAAGCCTGGAAACGCAACAGCTGTTGACCCACATCGCATTGTTTTAACCAGTGATATACCAGTCAGGTTAAACCTTACCCACTTCCCTTTTCCACACGACAGGTCGTTGAGAATGAAGTGAAAGCAATGTTAGACATGGGTGTGATTGAGCCATCTACTTCTGCATATTGTGCCCCTGTTGTGCTCGTTTCTAAACCAGATGGTTTCTGTGCGGTTTTGTATTGATTACAGAGCGCTGAACAAAATCACTGTGTTTGACTGTGAACCCATCCCTGATATTGAGGAATTGTTTTGTTGTCAGTTGTCGAAAGCCAAATACTTTGTGAAAATAGACTTAACAAAGGATATTGGCAGATTCCGATTGATCCCAGTGACAAGCACAAGACAGCTTTTCAGACACCTATGGGTTTATTTCAGTGGACGAGGATGCCTTTTTGTTTGAAAAATGCACCAGCTACTTTTGCTCGCATGATGAGACGACTGTGTTTGCATGAGAATGCTGCGATCAGTTTTTTTTGATGATATTTTGATTGCGCAAGAAGACTGGTGTGCATTGTTGTGTTCCTTGCGACAGGTGTTACAGAAACTAGCTGATTTTGTGTTGACTGCCCGACCAAGCAAACTGTTTGCTGGATTCCAACAGTTGGAATTTTTGGGACATTCCTTGTCGATTGGCTGTTTACAACCTGAACAGAAAAGGTTGACAAGATTTTATGTATTCAGGTCCCTAAGACCAAGAGACAGTGGTGCGTTCTCTGTTAGGTTTGTTAAGTTACTACAGGCGCTACATACCTAACTTTGCATCTGTCACAGCTCCTCTCACTGATCTAACAAAGAGAATGGTAAACGGTCAATTTCATGGTCTCAGGACTGTCAGATCGCCTTGCAAACGGTACAAAGTCTGCTGTCATCATTCCCAGTGTTGATTCTTCCAGACTTGGATAAGGATTTTCTTGTGAGAACAGATGCTAGCTCTACTGGTATGGGAGCTGCTCTCATGCAGGAGAATGAAGGTTTGCTACATCCAGTGATGTTTGCAAGCAAAAGGTTCACAGACGCTCAGACACAGGTACTCTACTGTGGAAAGAGAATGCTTGGCATTGTGTGGGCGCTCTCCAAGTTCACACGTTACCTGTTA
Source organism: Conus betulinus (assembly GCA_016801955.1). Lineage (NCBI taxonomy): Eukaryota > Metazoa > Mollusca > Gastropoda > Neogastropoda > Conidae > Conus > Conus betulinus. Next base: position 462,376 of record JADBJO010000393.1, read on the forward strand.
GGCAAGCCATTCATCTTGCAGACTGACCACAGGCCTTTGACCTTTTTGAAGGCGTCAAAAAAAAAAAAAACAGTAGATTGTTGAGGTGGTCATTGGCAATTCAAGAGTACAGTTTTTTTGAGGTG
>JADBJO010000393.1:477500-482500 GCA_016801955.1 Conus betulinus
GAAGAAGAAGAAGAAGAAGAAGAATATGATGGTAATGATGATGATGATGATGCTGGTGACCATGGACTGGAAGAGGAAGAAGAAAGAATATGATGATGATGATGATGATGATGATGATGATGACGATGATGATGATGATGATGGACAAGGAGAAGAAGACGAACAAGAGGAGGAAAAAAGAAAAAGAACAACAACAATAATAACCGTGACATACAAGATGAAGTATAAAGCAAGACAGAAAAAAAAAAAGAAAGAAGGAAAAAAAGAAAGAAGACAGAAAGAAAGAATAAAGGAAAGAGAGAGAGAGAGAGAGAGAGAGAGAGAGAGAGAGAGAGAGAGAGAGAGAGAGAGAGAGAGAGAGAGAGAGAGAGAGAGACAGAGACAGAGACAGAGAGGAACACGAAGCTGAAGAAGAAAACAACATGGACGACGAAAGCGAGGAAGAATGGGGAAACAGCAGTCAATCCACTCAGTTCACGCTATTGGTGGCTCAGACGACCACTGCGGATTATATCAGAACCAGCAGCAGAAGCAGTGACTGGCTGAGAGAGAAATAAAACGTCGAAAAGGCATGAAGAGGCTGAGAATGAACACGAGCACAAGTAACTGGAGGAATAAGAACGCATGCAAGAGGAAACAGACGGAAGAAGAAGAAGAAGAAGACAGAAGAGGAGGAAGGGGATGAGAGAGAGAAAGAAAGAGAGGACGGAGTAGGGAGAGGGGAGGGGAAGAAGCGAAAAAGAAGAGGAGGAGGATAGATAAGAGACAGAGCAGGAGAGAAGCGGGAGTCGAAGAGAGGAGAGAGGGATGGAGGACCAAGGGCAAAACTGCTGCAGGGCAGAAAGGAGAGACAAGACGCGCAGGAGGGGAGCGATAAAAGGAGGAGGAGAAGAGGAGCTGAAGGAGAGGAGGAGGAGAGGCCGGAGTTTGGAGAATGTGGGAGAGAGAGAGAGAGAGAGAGAGAGAGAGAGAATGCAAGTGTCAGGAACTGTGCCCAAGGTCGTGGTGGTTCCATGTGTGTTTATTTGTGAAACGAGTATGTCGATGGAAAGCGTAGATCGCTTGTGCAAGCTTTCGAGAGATCGAGAGAGAGAAGAGAGAAAGGAAGGTTTTTTTTTTTTTTTTAATTATTAAACCTTGTGCCTTGGCTCGCCTGGTCATGGAAATCGTGCAGCCTGCAGGCGTGTCGCACGTGTTGTAAATAGATATGACAGGGTGATTTGGTTTGTCACCTGTGGTAGGACGGGCAGTTGAATGACAGGATAAACGGGTCGACAACGTTTAAGAGAGAGGTGTTGAGGAAGGTGCACGCCTCATAGTTTGTTTTTTTTTTTTTTTTTTAATGACACAAGAGATGTCTGAAGTAAATGTAAACTACAGGCCACGACTGGACTATGTTAAGCTCAGCAAACTTCCATGGATGTTTTCTCCATATAGAGTAGGGGCAAGCTGTCTGTTTTTCTCCATATAGAGTAGGAACAAACTGTCTGTTTTTCTCCATATAGAGTAGGGGCAAGCTGTCTGTTTTTCTCCATATAGAGTAGGGGCAAGTTGTCTGTTTTTCTCCATATAGAGTAGGGGCAAGCTGTCTGTTTTTCTCCATACAGAGTAGGGGCAATCTGTCTGTTTTTCTCCATATAGAGTAGGGGCAAGTTGTCTGTTTTTCTCTCCATTTAAAGTAGGAACAAGCTGTCTGTTTTTCTCCATACAGAGAAGGGGCAAGTTGTCTGTCTTTCTCCATATAGAGTAGGGGCAAGTTGTCTTTTTTTCTCCATACAGAATAGAGGAAAGCTGTCTGTTTTTCTCCATATAGAGTAGGGGCGAGCTGTCTGTTTTTCTCCATATAGAGTAGGGGCGAGTTATCTGTTTTTTCTCCATATAGAGTAGGGGCGAGCTGTCTGTTTTTTCTCCATACAGAGTAGGGGCAATCTGTCTGTTTTCTCCCGTATAGAGTAGGGGCAAGCTGTCTGTTTTTCTCCATTTAAAGTAGGGGCAAGTTGTCTGTTTTTTCTCCATACAGAGTAGGGGCAAGTTGTCTGTTTTTCTCCATACAAAGCAGGGCAAGCTGTTTGTTTTTCTCCATATAGAGTAGGGGCACGCTGTCTGTTTTTTCTCCATATAGAGTAGGGGCAAGCAGTTTGTTTTTCTCCATATAGAGTAGGGGCAAGTTGTCTGTTTTTCTCCATATAGAGTAGGGGCAAGCTGGCTGTTTTTCTCCATTTAAAGTAGGGGCAAGCTGTTTTGTTTTCTCCATTTAAAGTAGGGGCAAGCTGTTTGTTTTTTTCTCCATACAGAGTAGGGGCAAGTTGTTTGTTTTTCTCCATATATAGAGTAGAGGCAAGCTGGCTGTTTTTCTCTCCATATAGAGTAGGGGCAAGCTGGCTGTTTTTCTACATATAGAGTAGGGACAAGTTTTCTTTTTTTCTCCATATAGAGTGGGGAAAGCTGTCTGTTTTTCTACATACAGAGTAGGGGCAAGTTGTCTGTTTTTTGGTGTTCTTCTTCTTGTTGAGAGGGGCGTGGCCACAGTTTGTGTTTTAACTTCACAAGTCGACAAGTGGTTGTGGAGATTGAAATATTTTGTGATTGGCTGACACCAGATCTGGGAAAGAAGACTGCTATAGCTCTGTGAGAACCAGTGAATTGTATTTTTAAATGATTATTTTTTGTGGCACTGTTGAAAGAAAAGGTTTTTTTTTTGAGTCTATAAGGCACCTGGTAATGCGTTTAATTTGAAATATGTCTGTGATTTTTTGTGTGTGTGAAATCAGAGTAGAAAAGAATTTTATGTAAATAAAGTAAAAGTTTTGTTGTTAATTAAACGGGTGAACTCTTTTGTTTTGTCCGATTTGATTGTATGTCGACCTTGCGCGAATGACAGACTGACAATGGTCACCTCCCCACGTGATGAAGGAACAAAAGATGAGAGGACTGGAGATGTAGACAGGAGAGAGAGAGAGAGAGAGAGAGAGAGAGAGAGAGAGAGAGAGGGGGGGGGGGGGGAGGAGAGAGAGGAGAGGAGAAGAGGAGATGAGATAGGGGTGGCAGGCGAGATGGAAGGGAGGTAGAGAGGGAGGAGAATGTAGCAAAAGGGATGGGGGGGGGGGGGGGGGGGGGGGGGGGGGGGGGTGGAAGGGGGAGAGAGAGAGGAGGCTATAGAGTAGTGAAGGAGGAGGAAGATAGGGGATAGAAGATGGAGGGGAGAGAGAGAGAGAAAAGGTTTACAGAGAGGGGAGGGGTGGGAAGAGGAATTAAAAAAAAAAAAAAGGGAGAAGGAGAAGGGTAGATGAGGAGAGAGAGGGGGAGATGGGAAGAAGGAGCAAGAGAAAAAAAGGGAGAGAAGGGAAGAGAAGATGGGGGGAGAGAGAGAGAGAAAAACACAGAAGAGGAGGAGTTGACGAGAAGAGATGAGGAGGAAGGGGCGGAGGAGAAACAGAGAGGAGAAAGAGAGGAAGTAGGAGACAGTGGTCAACCTAAAGATTTTTTTGTTCTACAATGTTAGCTCATTTATAGCTCCATAGTTTCTTTTCTCAGGGAAGGTAAGCTGTTTATTTTTTCGTGTATCCATTTCGGGCATAAAAACGTAGTAACAACTTCACAACAGTGGACAATAAATAGCTGGAGTGGTGTCCACGACAAACGGAAAAGATATCTTTTTCATCATCTTCTGCACATTTTGCATGAACATTTCAGGTTTTTTTTTTTAAAATTCGTGTATCACACTTCGGGCATGAAAACGTAGTAAACGTTGTGAGGATCACAACAATAGACAAACAGCTGGAATGGTGTCAAAGGCATGCAGAAAAGATATACATTATCAACTTCATGAGAGCACATTTTGCATGAACATTAATTTTCAGTTCCAGTCATTACTGAACCTTGAAAGCGCAGAGTGCAGTGGAGAAGAGAGGGAGAGCGGAACTGTTAAGCAAAGTATAGCGCAATGTCGCACGGCCAGTGTCCTCAATCATACACGAGCGCCGTTTTTTGATTGGTCGGGGACATGTCAGACTCGCCAACTGAGTTCTTCAAAAGACCCCTAATGAACAAAGGTCTACCACAAATGTCAACACAAGGCACGCACAACAGACAAACAAACATCTCCGACAAAGGATGCCAAAGGTCGCTCACATACCTGCACCTGACATACATACACAGTAACAGTAACATGTTGGCCTTAGCTATATCAGTTTCTAGACGACTATGCGCTCAAGAAAAAATCATTACATCCTGTTGTTACAAACGTTTCTGCCGGTCGCTGCTGTTACTACGAGTGCTGTTACTGCAAGCACGCACTCTCAATACGTGGAGCCCTGCGAGTCTTAGATCAGAACTGGCATCGCTGAAAATTCCGGCAGTGACTCCGGCAACAGTGCAGTGTTTCCTACGAAGTGTGGGTTACACGATGGCATCGATGTGGCTGTGCAGAGGGAGCCTGAGTGAGTGCCGTGGGGGAGTAGTGTCAAAGACAGGGCACGGGAGTGTCGGAGACACGGCACGGAAGACTGATTGTGAACAAAAAGTCTGTCTTATCATTTTCATCATCATCACCACCATCACCATTGTGGTCATCCCCCATATCGTTGTCGTCGTCATATTAGAGGGTTACGGTGCCTAAACGGTTCGTTTGGAATCAGATCTAAGTGAAAAATCATCATTCCTGACTGGCAAATGGGTGAGAAACTACTGAGCTGTAAAATTATATAAAAAAAAAACACAATTTCTTTTCTGGGGGGGAAAAAAAACTCACTAACAAACACAAACAGAGAGGCAGGCAGGCAGACAGTTACAAACACATACAGAGAGGCAGGCAGGCAGGCAGGCAGGCAGGCAGACAGTTACAAACACATACAGAGAGAGGCAGGCAGGCAGGCACAGTTACAAACACTTGCAGAGGGCAGGCAGTCAGTCAGTCAGAGAGACACTCAGATTTGTCAACCTAGCGCATAATAAGAAGTCTGGGTGACAAGCAAGAATTGCTTGATGTTTCATTTTGAAAG
>JADBJO010000393.1:495000-497500 GCA_016801955.1 Conus betulinus
GTGTGTGTGAGAGAGAGAGAGAGAGAGAGAGAGAGAGAGAGAGAGAGAGAGAGAGAGAGAGAGAGTTTACTGATAACTCTTTCGCTGATACTCGTAACAATCTAGCCCATTACTGGCACGCGAGCCCATGGTTTCAATCAGCCGGGCAAGACAGACAGAGAAATGGCAGGGCGGGCCACAGACGGGCCAGGAGTGGTCCGCGGCAAAACGCTGACGTGTCCGCCCATCATCAGGGCATCAGCCTCAGCGTCCCATTAAGTGCACGGCACGCCCGGTCCCTGACTGACTGAGGGTTCGGATCTGCTGGTTCCTCTCTTTCCGCCACAGCCATAACAGGGCTGGTCTTTCATCCACAGTGCCATTGAAGGTATGGTGGCTATCTGCTTGTGTCAGTGTCAATTAAGAAAAAAAAAAACATCACTGATCAGATTTGAGCCTATTGCGACCTGCATCATATCCAACTGAACGCCAAAAGCACAGAGACAATCAGCCGTGTCTCCCTGATGAGTCCAATCCAGCAGACGAAAGGTCTAGGAGCAGGCAATACATACAGATCTGCCTCTGAGAGGGTTACGGTGGTTCCCTCATGCAGCTAGTGAAGGGTTTTTCATATTCATAATATATTTTCCCATTTTCTTCATCTTCAACCCCCCCCCCCCCCCTCCTCCACCACCACCTTTTTTCAGTTTCAGATCATTATCATAATGACTGAAGAATTGTTAACCTGCACTTGTTTTTTCCCTTATTCAGCATCATATCCAATTTAAGCTAGCAGAATGGTTCGAGTCCCTCGCCTCGCGGACATGGGAACAGTGAGCTATATATGAGGTGTTGGGCAGGACAACATCTGATAGGTATCTTCCCTACTGATGATGATAATGATAATAATAGCACTAATGAATGTTTAGCTGCAGAGTAAGACTTTGTTATTTGCACTCTCCCCCCCCCCCCCCCCCCCACTCCCTCCCTGTCCCCCCCCCCCCCCTTCCTCTCTTCTCTCACCTGCCATGAGCATTCCCTTCATGGTGACGAAAATATAATTTCAAGCCAAGCAGGTTCTTGTGTGTCCCCCCCCCCCCCCCCCCCCCCCCCCCCCCCCCCCCCCCCATTTTCTTTTCTTTCGTATTGTTTTTTTTTATTCGTTCACTTCCGCCACTCCTGCCCCGTGCTTCCTTCCTTCCCCTTTTTCTTTCCCGTTTTTTTTTTTTTATTGTTCAAATTTCATGCATGCTGTTCCTAAGGGAGGTAACTGATGTCCCAGTGACCCAGTTTCACCCTGCAAGTCTTTGTGTGTACATTATGTGCTGTTCGAGTTTCTAACTCACGTCAAGCAAAATACACTTTCCGTCAGTTCAAAAGTTAATTTCGATTATGAATATTGGTGACCTTCTCTCTCTCTCTCTACCTCTCTCCCATCCTTCTCTCTCTCTCTCTCTCTCTCTCTCTCTCTCTCTCTCTGTCTCTCTCTCCCCTCTCTCTCTTTCTCTCTGTCTGTCTCTGTCTGTCTGTCTGTCTCTCCCCTGTCTCTCTTTCACCATATCTCCCCTTTTTCTCTCTTTTCCAAAGATTTGTCTCTCTCCATTTCATCCTCCCACCCCTCCATTTTTGCCTCCTCTCTCTCCCTCTCTCTCTCTCTCTTAATCTCTGTCTGTCTGTCTGTTTGTCTCTGGTCTATGTAATCTTATCTTCACTATGCATATTTCACTCAAAACACACAGTTCATTCTATTTTCACTCCATCACTGAAATATATTGGCTGGGTGCAACTGCAGCCCCATGAAGACGAACTGATGTCAAGCACCGACACACGTAGGGCCCAGCAGCTTTCGTGTCCAGCTCACGGCTGACACATAGTGCTGCCCTAACAGGGGGAAGAGTGCTTATCTTGGCACACCCTGTGTTTAGTGAGCAGCCACCAGAGAGAGAGAGAGAGAGAGAGAGAGAGAGAGAGAGAGAGAGCAGAGAACAGAAAGACGTAGAGACAGAAACAGACAAATAGAAGACAGACAGACAGACAGACAGACAGACACAGACAAACACATATGGATGGTTATTCATATCAGCCATGGCTCCTAAAGAAGAGGGGTGTCGTGAACAAATCTGTTCAAAGAAGAAACAGGAACAATTTCATTAGAAAGTATCCATCTACATGCATGAGACAGTCAATGAAGTAGGCATCAAACAGTACACAACACTTCATTCCTAACTACATACTATACTGCCAGTCTTCAATCGGGCCCAGCCCAACTTTTCTTAACGCAAATTTTCAACTTTTTCGAAATTAACGCAAATATCGCCTCCTCTTCACCATGATTCGAAATCGGTCGCTGTCGTAAAATATCGCCCATCCGCTTCACCATGATCTAATTGACGTAATTCACTATTTCTGATCTACAGTTTTGGCAGTTTTGGCAGTGAAGTGTTTTTTAATATTGTTTCCTTTTCCTCCTTTGCAAATGAGTACACTCCCTTCTCGCCTCACGTTAGCAGCTATGATTTTC
>JADBJO010000393.1:502500-507500 GCA_016801955.1 Conus betulinus
CACACACACCACACACACACACACACACACACACACACACACACACACACACACACACACCACACACACACACACACACACACACACACCACAACACACACACACCACACACACACACACACACACACCACACACACTCACACTCCCGCCCGAAGTCAGTCATCTTTCTCCTGAGCTCAGCTTATTGACAGCCTTCCTATCAGTTGATTGAATTTCAAGGTACGTGGCCATTTCAGGATTTTTTCCCCGTTATTATATTATCAATACCATCATTATAGTACTATTATGATAATGATGATGATGATGATAATGATAATGATCGTTATCATTATTACCATCATCGTTACTATTATTATCGATATTGTGCTCGTTGTTGTCTTCTTAATAGTATTGTATTCATTATGATAATAAATTTTACTCTCATCATCATCATCATCATCATCATCATCATCATCTTTATCATCATTTGTGTCTTTTCACCTTCAGCCTCTCCCTTCTCCTCCGTAGTTCCATTCCGCAATTTTATTTGTTCATCTAAGATCATGTGGTTTACTGAGATCGAAAAGAAAAATGACTGTGGCTTCGTCCTTTGTTTTCACGTTTCCTGTCTGAAGAAGACCAATAGGTCGAAACGCATTGTTCGTTTCATTCGTTTTTTGGTGGTCTAGTAATTCTTCGTTTGCTCTTAGGAGAATCACTGACTTAATTTCACCTCCCTGGAACATTTGTCTACTTGTGTCTGTTGCAACTGACAGGTTGTCTATCTGAACACGGATGCGTTGAATCACTGACTTAATTTCACCTCCCTGGAACATTTGTCTACTTGTGTATGTTACAACTGACAGGCCGTCTATCTGAACACAGGTGTGTTGAATCACTGACTTAATTTCACCTCTCCGGAACATTTGTCTACTTGTGTATGTTACAACTGACAGGCCGTCTATCTGAACACAGGTGTGTTTCCTACACATGTCCATGCCCCCAGGAAATCACCAGTTAAACATTATCATCCCTCCGCCTGTGAGTCCTCCCTTTCTTTTCGTTGCAACGAAGATAGTACACATTTAATCATGTCCTATTTTCTGTGTTTAATGATTCTATTTATGTGGAGAGCCTTTTGTTGCAGATTATTCACAGCCAAGAAAAGAGAAAATCACAAGAGCGTTATGGAGTAATGGTTGGCCTTTTCCGTTATGGAGCGATTGTTAGCCTTATCCGTTTATGGAGTGATGGTAGGCCTTATTCGGTATGGAGCGATGGTTAGCCTTGTCTGTTATGGAGTGATGGTTAGCCTTATCCGTTATGAGGTGATGGTTGGCCTTATCCATTATGGAGTGATGGTTGGCCTTATTCGTCTGGATTGACCGTGAGGAAGAGGGTGAGCTAAGGCAGATTCTGGAATTACAGTAAACATTTAATTCGCCTCCCCCCCGTCCCCCCCCCCCCCCCCCCCACACACACACACACACCTCCCATTTTCTGTTGATTGATGATTCTGTCTTCATCGGGAGCTGTTTGTTTGTGGTATTCGCGGCCCAGAAAAGAAACAAAAATAGGGTTCTGAGTTCGAATCTCTGCCTGTTTCCACAAGACTCGTTATGTAGCGATGGTTAGCATTAGTCGTTTGGAGGGATCATGATCCGAGGTCCACTATGAACGCGTGGCTAGCACACGTGAAACTATTGCAGCTGACGAGTTGCTCAAAGGACCTATTGTTCACCCTGACGAGTTGCTCACCCCCAGTAGCTCATCCTGTAACTGACGAGTTGCTTCCATTGTAACTGACCATTGCTCCTCCATTGTAATGACGAGTTGCTCATCCATTGCAACTGACCAGTTGCTCATCCATTGCAACTGACGAATTGCTCATCCATCGCAACTGATGAGTTTGCTCATCGCACTGATGAGTTGCTGCAGCTGAGGAGTTGCTCATCCACTGCAACTGACGAGTTGCTCATCCCACTGCAACTGACGAGTTGCTCATCCACTGCAACTGACGAGTTGCTCATCCATCGCAACTGAGGAGTTGCTCATCCACTGGCAACTGAGGAGTTGCTCATGGCAGCATGTTGCAGTGAAACAAACAAAACAGTATATACAGAAATGACAACGACCAAGGCTGCACGCTTTATTCTGTTGCCTTTCACTTAGCTACACCCAAGCCCCGTTTTATAACAGTTTACAGTGCTAGCAGTCCATCGGGGGCTGTCAAGATCAGCCTGCTGTTTAAACTCTTTGTCTTTCGAGGAGACAACACGATTTTTTGGCAGTAAAAATTCATTTAGAGTCCCGCGGGTTCTTGTTTGTTCTTTTTTTTTTTTCCTCACCTATTTCCTTTCGGACAGTAATTTTATTCGTGTCCTATTTTCACGTCCGTTGCTTCGTTCTTTTTCTTCTTTTTCTTTCTTTTTTTCATTTCTTTCAATTTCAGCCAGGCTTTGTCCTCGGGGAAAATAATTGCTGACCCACTGACCCCCGTATTAAGCTGGGAGTCTTTTTTTGTGTGTGTGTACTCTGCGTGTATCTGATGCACGTGAAGCAAAATGTTCTCAACTCTAATCAAAACTTTGTTTTGGATATGATAGTGGTGAACTTTCTCTCTCTCTCTCTCTCTCTCTCTCTCTCGCTCTCTCTCTCTCTCTCTCTCTCTATCTCTACCCTTCTCCTTCTCTCTTTTCCCATCCATATCTCCCTCTCTGCCTTATTCCCCTTCCCTCCTTCCTTTTTTTCCGACTCTTTCCGTCTCACTCTGTCTCCCTCTGCTCTGTCTGTCTGTCTATCCTTTTGTCTGTCTGCTTTTCTGTGTGCATATCTGTCTGTGAGTCTGTTTGTCCGTCTGTCTGTCTGCCTGCCTGCCTGCCCGTCTGTCTGTCTGTCTGTCTGTCTCTGTCTGTCTGTCTGTCTGTCTGTCTGTCTGTCTGTCCTGTCTGTCCGTCCCGTCCGTCCGTCTGTCCGTCCGTCCGTCTGTCCGTCCGTCTGTCTGTCCTGTCTGTCTGTCTGTCTGTCTGTCTGTCTGTCTGTCTCTCTCTCTCTCTCTCTCTCTCTCTCTCTCTCTCTCTCTCTCTCTCTCGCTTACTCGCTCCTCTGTGATTTTCACTATGTGTATTTCATCCAGAACATGAGACCCATTTCATGTTTATTCCAGTTTGTCAAAGACATTTTGCAGGGCACCACTGCATCCCCGTGCTGGCTGGAACTGATGTCTGGCACCGACAGAACGTAGGGCCCAGCAGCTTTCGTGCCCGACTCACGGCTGATACATAGTGCTGCCCTAACGGGGGGAGGGGAGGGGGGGGGGAGTGCTTATTTTGGCACACTCTGTGTTTAGTGACCAGCCAACAGAGAGAGAGAGAGAGAGAGAGAGAGAGAGAGAGAGAGAGAGAGGAGAGAGAGAGAGAGAGAGAACACGCGAAAGGTAACGCACGCGAAAAGCAAAGTCGTAATACGAAGATGACCGTGTCTGTATCATACCCTGTTGCGAGTGGGCGTAAATGCAAGAATAGTAGATCGGATCTGGTCTCACTTAATCAGTACGTGCGTGCGTGCGCGCGCGCGCGCGTCTGTGTGTGTGTATGTTGTGTGTGTGTGTGTGTGTGTGTGTGTGTGTGTGTGTGTGTGTGTGTGTGTGTGTGTGTGTGTGTGTGCACGAGCGCGATTGCGTGTGTTCGTATGCTTGTGGAACTCCAAAGGCTTTGTGTGTTTTGTACACGCATGTTATGTTTGTGCGCACGTTAGTCTACGTATGCCAGTGAACAGTCCGTATGCACGCCTGTGTTTTGGAGAGAGAGAGAGAGACAGAGAGAGAGAGAGAGAGAGAGAGAGAGAGAGAGAGAGAGAGAGAGAGAATGCATATATGCATTACTTACACAAGCATGCGCACAAGAGAGAGAGAGAGAGAGAGAGAGAGAGAGAGAGAGGAGAGAGAGAGAGAGAGAGACAGGATAGAGGAGAGAGACAGAGACAGAGGAGAGAGATAGAGAGAGAGAGAGAAGGGACAACATACATGAAAGGAACTTTTCTGCCTATGACAGGTTGTATTCTTAACTAGAAAATGTGTGATTTTTTTCAGTACAAAATTTTACACAAATATCGCATTACAAAAAAATCACAAAAAAAAAAACCAATTTAAGCTCGGAATACAGCAGACTACAAAGTAACTGACTGACAGAGAGAGAGAGAGAGAGAGAGAGAGAGAGAGAGAGAGAGAGAGAGAGAGAGAGAGAGAGAGAGAGAGAGAGAGGAGAGAGAGAGAGAGCAAGCATACTTATTTTGATTGTAAAAGATCCTGCGCAGTTTCCAGTGTGGCTGTGTTAGGCAACATAACAATAGTTCTAGACAGCTGTAATTACATGAATAACAGTATGATGTGCAGAGTCAGCTTCCATGTATAATTCTGTCTGGGTGTCTATGGGAGCCATCTGGAAATAACATCTTTATATACATAATTTGTTCGAGCAATATGTTCTTCAGTTTGATATGTACAGCTCAGCTTACTGAGAAACACTTGCGGTCGAGGAGATTTTTCCTCTTACACTGACAAATGAAATAGAATATTATGGTCCATACGTATATTTGCCAAAAAATCCAATTTTATCTCATGATTTATACCTCATGATTCAGTTATCTGAAAATGAAATGCAGACGGACATTTTTCACTCTTAAAGTCCACCAGCGTTCCCCCCAAACTTCTATATAACCGTATGGAGTGCCAGAATATTTGTGTAATACTATCCGTAAAGCTGAAGTACATCTATCACTGTTCAGTACAACATAGGTCCAAAGGCATCGGTATATTATTGGTAACTGCAACCGCTTAATGTTTACATCAGAAACTTTCCAAATAAGGGAGCTACATGTAAAAGTACCAACCTAGTGTACCTGATCAACTGTGGACATTGCCAGGATGTACAGTATGTTGGTGAGACGGGAAACAGCCTACAAAACGCTTCAGTGGTCATCGCTCTGACATCATCAGAAAGCAAGATACACTTGTAGCACGC
>JADBJO010000393.1:512500-520000 GCA_016801955.1 Conus betulinus
TTTACGTGAATCTTGGGATCTGTTGACATACGCAACTTTTTTTTGTTTGAAGAATCAGCCGAAATGTATTAATTTACCTTTGATGATCAGCCTAGAGTTGACAGGATGTAACATACCTGCCTTTTCTGAAACACAATTGCTTTCAGAAATTGTCTTTGTGATTCTGATCTTCCTGAAAAATGGGGAAAAAAAAATCAACTGCCGGATGCTCCGGAGCACGGGCATTCGTGTGTCAGGCAACTGAAGTTCATTCCGAGCTTGCTGGACCGGGCATGTGAAAAAAACTTAGTCGCCGCCCCCCCCCCCCCCCCCCCCCCCCCCCCCCCCCCCCCGCGTTCCCCCTTCTTTTATCTTGCGACCTCTGTGCCCATGCAACAGCCCTGAGAAAGCTTAAAGTGAACTGGGGCACTTCCTTTGACTTACATTAGTTTTGCCTTTGCTATATTGTATCTATCCATCCATCCATCATTCCCATCCATCCATCCATCCATTCATCATCCCCATCCAACCATCCATTCACCTATCGTCCCCATCCACCCATCTGTCCATTCATCATCCCCATCCATCATCCATCCATCCATCCATTATCCCCCATCCATCCATCTATCCATCCATCCATCCATCCCCGCCCGTCCGTCCATCCATCCATCCATCATCATCCCCATCCATCCATCCATCCATCCATAAATTCATCATCCCCATCCATCCATCCATCCATCCATTCACCTATTTATCAAGCGAGACGAAAAATATGACTATGTAACAATCATAATAGACAACAGATTTTCTGGCACGTGGAACCTTACAATTTCAGATACTAACAGAACAAACTAGACCATCAACACCGCAGATGCACCAGACATTGATTTTTCAATGATGTCCACACAGCGGAACGGGAAGGGTACTTTACTAGCCACCACCCACCTAAGCGAGCACGCCAGCCGGGGTCCTTCAAGGGGCAGCGTAGATGGAGAACAAAGCTCATCCCACCACAGCGAGTCCTCAGCTTCACCGACGCACATTCGGTCAACAGTAAAGTTGCAGAGCCGAGCTGACCACACACTGCACACGTCACTATAATCCATTCTCATAGTCTTAGTTACGGAATTATCTTTGAACTTATAAAATACGAACAGGGACTGCTATAAATACTTTGCGTGACTGATCAGAGAGAGAGAGAGAGAGAGAGAGAGAGAGAGAGAGTGGGGGAGAGGAGCTGGGGAGCTGGGGATGGATGTTAGTAATATGTAATGTTGCTTATAGCCCAGCCGACCGCAAAGGGCCATATCAAGGCTGTCACCAAGTTAAAATCAACTCACAAGTCATGCAAAAAAAAAAAAAAAAAAAAGGGGGGGAGTAGGGATGAAACAATACTTTATGAAAGTTTCTATATCGTGAAGGGCGAAACGGGAAAAGGTGAAATGGCAAAGGGCCAAACGGAATGTCCCTCTTTAAACTGCAGTCTTTATGGTCCTGTGTGTTCCAAGACTCTTTTTCACTTTCATTCGCCTGCTATTTTGTACACCAAGACGCCGGAGGCCAGTTCTGCCCTTTGTTTCCGTTTTTGGTTCTCCCAGTTCTTATAGAACCGGAAGTACTTTACAATGGGAACGGAGAAATGCTGTCTGTGTGTCTGTCTGTGGTCAAAATGTGTTCCACTCGCTCCAGACAAAACTTCTGGGCCGATCTTTCCGAAAATTTTCTACGTATGTTTATTATAGGTCACGGATGATGCCCGATGTTTTATTTTATCAGAATAGCCGTTACTAAGGGCTATAACGGCCCAAACGGGTTTTTTTCTTCTTTATAGAATATCTCAGAAAGTACTTGTATTCAAGATAAACTGAGAGGACGTTTACATGTTCTGCATCTTGTCTTTTCTTCATTTCGTTTTGACGCCAACTTTAGAGAGTGTTGTCGAATCACCATAGACGGGAGAAACGGACAATGGCGTGTCTCGCGTTTCGTGCTGTGTAGATGTCGTCAGGAGTTTTTGTGAATGGTAACCAAAGCAAGGTGCACGCTGGGATGGAGGTGACGTCACAGAGGCAGCCCGCATGTCAGACACAAAGGGAGATGGGGGGGGGGGGGGGGGGGGGGGGGGGGGGGGGGGGGGGGGAGGGGGGGAGGGGGGAGGGGAGGGGGACATTTCCGTTGAGCACTAAACTGGTGCTTGTTCTCTTCTCTGTTGGGTATGTTTTTTTGCTTTTATTTTCCGGAGAGCTCTTTAGCTCACTTCGGAAACACACACACACACACACACACACACACACACACACACACACACACACACACACACATCACACACACACACACACACGCACGCACGCACGCACGCACACGCACGCAGACAGACAGACAGACAGAGGCAGACAGACAGACAGAGACAAAGGCGCACGTGCACACACACGCTCCTTTGCGTGTATATACGTACACGTGCACACACGCGCGCGTGCGCGCACACACACACATACACGCATGCACGCAAGCATGCACACGCATACATACGCGCGCACGCACACACACTTTATATATTTGTATCTATCTTCCTATCTATAAACACACATACTCTCTCTCTCTCTCTCTCTCTCTCTCTCTCTCTCTTCGCGCGCGCGCGCGCACACACACACACACACACACACACACACACACACACACACACAGACACAGAGACAGAGAGAGAGAGAGAGAGAGAGAGCATATATTCCGTGATCACACTGTTTCATGTAATGGTGTCAGAGAACTCGTCCTGATTCTCTCGTTACATCCATCACAAAACGTTTTTAGGTCACCGACACGAACATATGATTCTTCTGTTTCTTTCTCAAAGAGTCCCACACCTAATTTACCCATGCATGCATTTAAACGTTGTCCCCTTAGTATCTAGTGTTGATTTTGTTGCATGTTTCCGCTTTGCTCCAAATCATATGAAGCTGATGTTCAATGATATTGATAAATGAACAGGCTTTTCTCGTACATGTCGGCGAGTACACCATAATTATCAAGTACACTACACTTCAGTTTCACCCACACACACATCCATTCCTTTGCACCCGTCATCGCCCCCCCCCCCCCCCCCCCCACACACACACCACACACACACACAACACATACACACACAGAGACATCTTTTTCATCTTATATCACACAAAAGTAGAGGTCAATGTGTGTATCTGCCTTAAGTTTCACGTCTTCCACTCTGTGTACTATTAGACCACCATCCCCTTCTCCCTATCACCCACATGCACACACAAACAAACGCGCATGTTACCGTGCTCTGAACATAACTACACTGTTTCACTTTTGAGTGACATGTACAGAAAGAGTGGATGTTACTTTCCTTTTCAAATATTTTCAGTTTCCAGAGAACATCTTCAATGTCTTTACACAGTCCCTCTGTGCCTTGACATCTTCGGTGTCCTGACATCTTCAGTGTCCTGACATCTTCATTGCTTTTCCTTCTGATCCATTTTCTGGGCCACCTCAATGGCTCATTCCCTCTCCTCGTCCACAGACGTAATCCGTCCCGATCCGCCACAGCCCCGGCACCGGCAATCCACAGGGAGCGGTCAATGTCAAGTGGCCAAGAGGCAACCCACTAGAAGAGACACTGCACTGCTGCCGAGTCACTTCTGTGGTGTTCAGGGGCACCTGTTCCGATCCAGCACACGCAGGACACCACGTAATAAGCCCCCCCCCCCCCCCCCCCCCCCCCCCCCCCCCCCGCTAACGAGAGGAACTGCTTTTTTCGCGGAGTCGGCGTGAGTAAGCTCATCTTCCGGAGAGCGCCGCCACGTCCAACGACAGAACCCATGAATTTGCCGATACCGGTGACCCCGACAAAGCCAAATCGAGGCCCATATACAACGAGAGGCAATCGAAGGTCACCCATGACAGCAGGCCACAGAAACTGAGACTTTTCATGCTGATCGATGAGGACGAAAATCATGCCACTGACTTCCATTCACGTCTAAGACTGCATAAAAAGGCTGTACTCTGCGCTTACTTTTATGACATATCCGACGTCACCAGGCCCGAGAGATACAGACACCTGCAGTGTTGGTCAGGAAATTTGAGCACCATTCTCAGAGACACACCCATTAAGTGAATGAGACACGACTGTGTGGTCCACGTCTTCCCAACTGAAGCCATATCCAATTCAGCTCTGGGGTAAGAACCGGTCGAAGCAGAACTCTGATGGGAATCGAACCCATGACCCCACCCCCATCCCCCGGGGTTCACGACGCTAACCACTTCGCCACGCCTTCAGCGCCTTTTCAACGTCTTCAAGACATCTTCAGTGTCTTCATATCATCGTCAATGCCTTCATCTTCAGTGTCTTCTGATGTCTTGAGTGTCTATATAACATCTTCAGTTTTTCTTCATATCTTCTTCAGTGGCTTTGTAACATCTTCAATGTCTTCTGACATCTTCAGTATCTTCGTAACATCTTCAGTCTTTTTTTTCATATCTTCTTCAGTATCTTCACTACATCTTCAATGTCTTCTGGTGATTTCAGTGCCTTTCTAACACCTTCAATTTCTTCATATTTTCTCCCATGCCTTCATAAAATCTTCAACGCGTTCTTGAATCTTCCGTCTTCATCACATCTCTAACAAATGTATATGGCATCCTCAGAGTCTTAGGAACATTTTCAACATGACATCTTTAGAATCTTTATAACATTTTGAAGGTGTTCATAACATCTCCAGAGTCTTCATGAAGTCTCCAATTTCTTCATACTGTCTTCAATGTCTTCAAGACTGTCTTCCATGTTCACATCATTTTTTCAGTGAATATACAACTGCTTCAGTGTTTACAGTCTTCTTAATCTTTTTCGCCTCCTTCTCACCCCTCCCCTCATCTCCTACTCTTTCAAATCATCCTCCCTCTCTCTCTCTCTCTCTCTCTCTCTCTCTCTCTCTCTCTGAGCAAGTCAGTCAGTCAGTCACTGTCTGTCTGCCTGTCTGTTTGTCTCTCTGTCTCCCTGTGTGTGTGTGCGTGTGTGTGTGTGTGTGTGTGTGTGTGTGTGTGTGTGTGTGTGTGTGTGTGTGTGTGTGTGTGTGTGCGCGCGCGTGCATATGTGCATCATTGCGTGTTTTGGAAATGGTGGTTTTGGTGATGGCTTACACGTACGTATACATAAGAGCTTATTGTAAGAATTATGCCTGTGGGTCTGTGTATATTACGCATTTGTGTGGGTCAGGGTATATTACACATCTGTGTGGGTCTGTGTATATTACACATTTGTGTGGGTCTGTGTATATTGCACATTTGTGCTTTTTTTTTTTCCTGTTCTCTTTCTTGTCTTCCATTTTATTTTATGCATAGTTCTGTTTTGCAGGACAGACTGAAAGAATAGACAGTATCT
This sequence comes from Conus betulinus, assembly GCA_016801955.1. Taxonomy (NCBI): domain Eukaryota; kingdom Metazoa; phylum Mollusca; class Gastropoda; order Neogastropoda; family Conidae; genus Conus; species Conus betulinus. The sequence continues at coordinate 517,872 of JADBJO010000393.1, forward strand.
GAAATATTAACCATTGATTGAGTTTTTTCTGCCCCCCCCCCCCCCTCCCTCTTCTTTCTCTCTCTCTATGCGAGTGCGTGCATGCGAAAATGTATGCGTGTGTGGGTGCGCGCGCGCTCATGTGTGTGCGGGCAGGGGGGAGGGGGGAGGGGAGCGTGCGCGTGCGCCATTAGTGTGTATGCGCGCGCGCGCGCGCGCGCGTGTGTGTGTGTGTGTGTGTGTGTTTATGTGTGTGTGTGTGTGTGTGTGTGTGTGTGTGTGTGTGTGTGTGTGTGTGTGTGTGTGTTCGGAGCGTGTTCTTGCACACGTTTGCACTTTAGCCAAGTCGTTCAAAATTGCTCCTTTTGATGTGAACAGACGGCGTGCACTTGCACAATGCACTCTACGCAGCTCTTGACAGTAAAAAGGGTAACAACAACAACACCACCACACAGCAGCAGCAGCACGTAATCCTGCAGCAGGAAGACATAATAGAGGAATCGGTGAGGGAAGAATCGGGAGGAAGGGGGGGGGGGGGGGGGGAGTGTGTGGAGCGGGGTGGAGGAGTGGGGGTGGGGGGGGGGGGGGCTGGGGGTGGGGGTGGAAGGGTGTTCACAATTCAAGGGAGGAACCGAGGAAGTCATAAATTACTCTACAACATTCGGAGTCCATTATTGTGTCAGATCGTTTTGCAATATCGCAGGGTCGGATGAGGAGGAGTAGGGGTGGGTGAAGCAAAAGAAAGGGGGGGGGGGGGGGGAGGAGGGAGGTCAGAAGTGAGGGTGGTTGCGGTGGCTATAGAAGTGGTGGGGTGGGGGTGGGGGGGGTGGGGGGTGACCACTTCACTGGGGGTTCCGGGATAAAAATGATTATTCCGGTACATTTCCAATCCATCCATCATCATGCAGAGATCGTTTTCCACTGCAGCCAAACAGTCATGAGGTGATAAACCCTGATCAAAGTGCAGTTATTGCCAAATGCCAAGTCCATTTTCACACACACACACACACACACACACACACACACACACACACACACACACACACACACACACACACACACACACACACACGCGCAGGTAGACAGACGACAGACAAACAGATAGGCACACACACACATACACACACACACGCGCGCACGCACGCACGCACGCACAGAGCGTTCAGAACTTTGTCCTATCAAGCCATTTCTCCTCAGACGTGGCTATACTTGTCCAAGAGATTTTCTTTATATATATATATATATATATATATTATTATAAGCGAATAATATACTCAGCCTACACAACTGTGCAACGTCAAGGCAAATATTCACAACTTTTTCTTTATCATCAATACTCGCTCTCACACTTTAAATTCCACAGCACGTGTAAAGCTCTTTTACAAGTCTTAGGTTCCTGTATGTTGCTAACGTAAGCATTTGAACATGCATGACTGTATTATGCCTGAGCGATCCACTCTTTTGGATTCTATATATAAAAAAAAAGGAATTTGTCATCTAGAGCCTCGTGATGTAACAGACAATTAATGCGATTGTGAACTTTAAGTTCTTTATAGCAATGAGAGCAGCTAAATACGTTTGAAACACCACACCTAATTTTGTACAAAAAAAAATAAAAAGTTTCAAATCTCCGTTACAGTCCAGAGACAAAAAATCTCAAGTGAAATACACAGTATTCAATATATAAATATTGCATACAGAAGACATTAAATCTATCACTTTTCTACATATGAGAATGCCAGTGTTACCATCTAGGGCCTGTCTCTATCGGAACTGCCACGTCCTCAGCACACTGAATTCTCCCAACAAAGGAAAGAATCAAACTGATGCAGCTTGTCTTCCCTGGAACATCAAAGATAGCTAACGTGTTGTAAGGTTTACGAGGCAACCAATCGGATTCTGTGTTCAGTCAGCTTCGGCCGGTGACAAACAGAGCTAACTACGGACACAAAACATCGGATTCTGTCTGTCTCCCAATGCACTGAATTGTTGAGTGCTTGCATAGAAACTCTAACATATCTTCAATGACTATAAACGATTTTTTTTTCTATTTTAAAAATCAGTACTTCAGGTGCCCCACAGTTAAGCCACTTATCAAACAGTTGGCCAAATGTGAGAATCAGTTTCAGAAACGTTGTGGGACAATCGTT
>JADBJO010000393.1:542500-545000 GCA_016801955.1 Conus betulinus
AAGGGGGACAATCATAGAATGGCAATTGCCACATCACCTCAAGTGGGACAGTTATAGAATGGAAATTGCCACATTACTTCAAGTGGGACAGTCATGTCGTAGAATGGAAATTACCCACATCACTTCAGGTGGGACTGTCATAGAATGGAAATTGCCACATAACTTCAGGTGGGACAGTTATAGAATGGAAACTGCCACATAACTTCAGGTGGGACAGTTTATAGAATGGAAACTGCCACATAACTTCAAGTGCGATAGACATACAATGGATATTACCACATAACTTCAAGTGGGACAGTCATGTCGTCGTAGAATGGAGATTACCACATAACTTAGAGTGGGACAGTCATTCAATGGATATTACCACATAACTTCAAGTTGGATAGTCATAGAACGGAAATTACAACATCTCTTCAAGTGGGATAGTCATAGAAAAGAAATTATCAGATCACCTCAAGTCTGATAGTCATAGAATGGAAAATTACACCATAACTTTAAATGGGACAGTCATAGAATGGAAACTACCACATAACTTTAAATGGGACAGTCATAGAATGGAATTACCACATAACTTAAAATGGAATAGTTGTAGACTGAAATTACTACATGACTTCAGGTGGGATAGTCACAGAATGAATATACCACATAACTTTAAGTAGGATAGTCGTAGAATGGAATTACCAGATAACTTCAGGTGGGATAGTCATAGAATGGAAATTACCAGATAACCTCAAGTGGGATAGTTGTAGAATGGAAATTACCAGATAACTTCAAGTGGGATAGTTGTAGAATGGAAATTACCAGATAACTTCAAGTGGGATTGCTGCAGAATGGAACTTACCAGATAACTTCAAGTGGGATAGTGGCAATATAGATATCTTCAAGTGGGATAGTCGTAGAATGGAAATTACCAGATAACTTCAAGTGGGATAGTTGTAGAATGGAAATTACCAGATAAGCTCAAGTGGGTTAGTTATAGAATGGAAATTACCAGATAACCTCAAGTGGGATAGTTGTAGAATGGAAATTACCAGATAACCTCAGGTGGGGATAGTTGTAGAATGGAAATTACCAGATAACCTCAAGTGGGATAGGGATAGTTGTAGAATGGAAATTACCAGATAACCTCAAGTGGGTTAGTTGTAGAATGGAAATTACCAGATAACCTCAGTGGGGTAGTTGTAGAATGGAAATTACCAGATAACCTCAAGTGGGTTAGTTGTAGAATGGAAATTACTGGCACAGCATGTGATCTGCTTGCATGACGAGATTTCTTTTCATGAAGCAAAAAGTATAGTATATTAACCCTTGTCACTGATCATAAATCTATATACATAGTATCTATCAGGTATAATTAGTAACAAAATGGAGAAAGGCATTTTATACCTAGCTGTTTCCCCTCTCGTCTTCTACAAATTTGTTCTTCGAAATATGAAGGTTTTGAATTGTTATTGTATTCATGGCAGTCTTATTTACTTTATCAGAATCATTGGATTCCATCTCATGGATTTTTTTTTTCTAAACACAAATCTCTCTCTCTCTCTCCTCTCTCTCTCTCTCTCTCCTCTCTCTCTCTCTCTCTCTCTCTCTCTCTCTCTCTCAAAGAAATGGAAAATATTAACAGAGAAATATATATTTTCCCAAGGCTTTTCGTCTTCTCTTTTTTTTTTCTTTTTTTTATTCTGGCATTAACCAACGACATTTAAATGTGACTTGATCTCATTTTCACTACAATCTTGCCTGCTTTCTTCGTTTGTTTTTTTGTCTTCTTCTTTTTTCCTTCTATAGGAATTTACACCTCAGCTTTTTTTCTCCCTTTCTTCCATTTCCTTTTATTCTTTCCCTTTCCTTATTCCCTCCTCCTCCTTCCCCCTCACCCCTCTCTCTCTTCTTTTCTTATACCGTTTATTCCTTTTTTTCTTGTTTTTTTTTTCTTTTGTGTTGTTTTCTCTTCGTTCTTCGTATTTGTAACTAATAGAAGCGACGAAAGCAAAGTATAGTTACTACAGTACTTGTGAAATTGAATACAAGGTATGTGTGCGCGCGCACACGCATGTGCATGCGTGTGTATGTGTGCTCCTGTTTGTTTTTATGATTTTGATATTGCAAGCTTTTAGTTCACACTGGACATATGTCAATCATCTTCTTTATTCTCTTTAGTCATTTGGATAACGCCGACCGTCATAACTTATTTCATGAATTTCAACGATCAGATAGGTACAGCATATACTTCTTTCTTATTTCATTAAATCCTCACGTACCAGTCAAAGTTTGTAAATTTTACTACCGATGACATTGGCATGCCAACGTTAACATTTAGGTGTTTAATACTAGTTACTTACTTAGGTTCATAGCTCAAGGGGTGAGCATAGGCCATCTACAACACTCCGCCATCGCATCGCACTCGGTTCTGGGCTGCTCGCTGAATGCCTGTCCAGTTGGTCCCCTGCCTCTTATCTCTGCCTCAGTGCCTCGCCTCCAGCTGCTGCGAGGGTCGGCC
>JADBJO010000393.1:557500-562500 GCA_016801955.1 Conus betulinus
CACACACACACACACACACACACACACACACACACACACACACTGTGGGGAAAAACAGGCATTGTAAATTGTTTGGATGGAGATTAAGGCAGAGCCGGAAAAAAAAAAAAAAAAAAAAAAAAAACAGAACCTGCGAAGGAAAGAACGTCAAAGGAAGGGGAAAAAAGAAAAAACAGCGACTGGGGTTAGGGAGGGTGGGGGGCGGGGGGCTGGCAATTAACATTTAAAACACATCCTATCTCTGGGGCCTCAAAGAGCGGGTCCAGTAGACATCAAACGAAGCAACAGTCCAACCGCTTGACGACACGCTGCACGACGATCGTTCCAGAGTCTACAAACACGACATTTAGTTGCCCCGGCACCCCGTCCCTCCCCCTCCGTCCCTCCCTCCCTCTGCCAATCCTCTGTTCGATTGCTTACCGTCTGTTTCCAACGGCGACGTGAGATGAGAGGGGAAGCCAACCAAACTTGAAGTAAAACTAAAAAGGAGTGGTGGAACGTGGGGATACAAAGTCGTTGGGTGGTGGCGGTGGTGTGGGGGAGGGGGTAGTTGAGAACGTAGAGGGAAGGGGGTGGGGAGGGGGGGGGTAGAGAAATTCAGAGTGGCCAGAGAAAATCGGAAATTTAAGCCTGAGTTTAGGTAGAGTTTAAAGATTCTCTTACTGCATATTAAATCTTTAGAAAATCGCATTCCTTACCCTCCCTACACCCTTCCCCCTCTCCTCCCTGCCACTTCTCTTCATCGCCCTCTGTTTCTGTCTTCTTGCATGCTGTCTATCATCCCTCTCATCTTCAAAAGGAAAAGAAAGAGAAACGAAGAGAGTGTGAGAACTAACTAACGAGGCAGGCATATAAAAAGAAGCCAAGAGAATGACAAAGAGACAGACAGACAAACAGACACACAGGTAGAGCGACATAAAAGTTAAAAAAAAAAAAGTATCCTATGTCGCTGAAAGAGGAAAAGTAGAAAGATAAGATATTTTAAGAAGACTAAATAACATACATGAAAACTAAAACAAAACGCGATGAAAATATGTAGGTCAGACCCTGTCACATCCCACACATCACCACCTTCCCAATCCTCCTCTCCCTCCCCTGCCCCCCCTCCCTCTTCCTCCCTCACTCACTCGCCCGCTTCCATGCCTTTGTGAAAGGAAAAGAAACTAACACTCCAGACAGAGGCAGACACAGGCACAGTGAAAGGCATTCAGCAGTAAATAATTCCACTATACCACAGAGACAAAGCCAACCATAGACATAATTCGAAGGAATGCTGCAACAAAACGCTTCTCTATATCGATATCCCCAGAAGCACAGAATGACAAACACAGAAGACAAAGGAACGTAGCAGTACAGGAGTCTGCAACATCCAAGATGTACTGACAGACGTAGGAGGAAAAGAAATACAGCTGGCATGGGATCTTCTCCATCCCAAAGCGGTACAGACAGACATCCAAACTATGCAGGAATGAAGGATTCCACGACATACCGGACCCACAGACAGGAAAAACAAAGGAACGCAGCAGTTAAGGATTCCCGTACATGACACACACACACACACACACACACACACACACACACACACACACACACACACATACATACACACACACACACACGCGCACACACACACACATGCACACGCACGCACACACACACACACACACACACACACACACACACACACACACACACACACACACCCCCCCCCCCCCCCCATCTAATCACACGTATAGTGAATAGACGTTAAACTACAGAACTAACACACACACACACACACACACACACACACACACACACACACACACACACACACACACACATGCACACGCACGCATACACGCACTCACACACACACACACACACACACACACACACACACACACACACACACACACACACACACACGCACGCACGCACGCACGCACGCACACACACACACACACACACACACACACACACACGCACAGACACATACACACACGCGCGCGCGCGCGCGTGCGCAAACGGACACTCTCTCACACATCCATCTCCTCCCCCCATTCCGTTCCCTTCCTTTCCCCCACTCTTTCCTCCCTCCATTCTCCCCCCTCCCCCCTCCCCCCCCTCCCCCCACTCTTCACAGTTTTGTAGGCACATCATACTCATGTCCAGGATAATTTTGCACCAACTGTTCTGTTTTAAGATTACCTGCCGTTTGCAATTAGACCTACTTTGTATTTTCCTTCTTAATTTGCATAGCGAGAGCAAAATCAACTCTTGACTGTTCTCTTCATACATTTTTGACTGTCAATTGGATTTCTTTGTAGGCTTCACAGTGCAATAAAAAGCGAACTTCGTCGTTCATCCGTTGTTACAAGACGGACAACTGTTGTCTTCCTGATTACTATGGGCACTCGAAGCACCTTTTACAATTTTTAGGCCGCTTACTGTCATGTGAAAGTTTGTCAGCTTATTTCTGTGCCAGCAGCTTGTGACACATGATAAATATTTCTCCGTTTAGAAAATATCTTTTATGAGTGATATCATGTATATTTATTGTTACTTTCTATCACCGAGCGCCAGTTTTGTTTGCTACTTGAAATAAACCTATCTCTAAATCCAGTAATGAAAGTATTCTACCGTTTAATGCAGTTTACATGTATAACCCGGATTCCATTTACATACAAAAATTGTGTGGATACTTGAAACCCAATTGAAATGAGCAGACTCGTGTTGTGATAAAAGCTTTTCGCATGCCTGTTAGCACAGTATTGTCGTAGTTAGATGTAGTTAGATTAACAAGCTTCAATATCTAATGCATTTTACTGAAGGTATGACGTACAATGAACATCTCCCTGTTTCTCCAGACGCTTGTTTGTTGGGGACATGCAGGGGAACATTAAGGAATCTTTTAATGGCAAATGTATGCACTGCTTCAATTCGTTTACTTTCTTCCCCCAATACAGACACTTCTGCAGCGCACGTTAAAATGGGTTCAATGTGAGAATTAAACAGCTTTCAGAACAGACTTGATCTACTCCCCTGTTTGTTTCTCTCTCAAGATTTTCTACATCTCCTTTGTGCCTTTTCTCCCTTTTCTGCCAGCCGCAGACAACGGATCACCGATACTCATCTTTGGCTGTGAAAAGCATTCCCAGATGTTTAAATGAGCTTGTTAATGTACTTCAATCATTTCCGTAGAACCATCTTTCCCCAACAGATACGCACCCGTCCATTCTAAAAACCAGAACTTTTGTCTTTACAACGTGAGCTTCAAACACAGAGTCTGGCAGGCTGTACAATCTCTTTGCTGAGATCCATCATTGGCTGCAGACATCCTCTTAACAGCACCAGAAACAGCCACAGTACTGTCCAGAGTAAAATCTTTACGGACAGATAGGAACATCTCCATGATACGCAAGATCAGGCTTCAGCGTGCACTGGTATGGCGTATCTCCCGGCACGCATGCGAGACATGGACCCTCACAGCGGATATGGAAAGAAGAATCCAAGCCTTGGAAATGAGATCCAAGATACTAAACATCAGACTTACTGATCATACCACCAGTCACACACACATTGATCACATTACCGATCAGCAAGTGCGTCAAACCACCAAACAGGACATAGGACCATACGACGATCTGATCACATCAGTCAGTAAAAGAAAACTACGTTGGTATGGCCACGTAACCAGATCCCTGCTAAAAAAAAATCCTCCAGCGAACTGTTGAGGGAGGGAGGTGGAAGGGAAGACAGAAACAACGATGGCCTGACAACATTGCAGCGTGGGCTGGAAAATTGCAGCGGGGGCAGGAAACATTGCAGCGTGAGAAAGGAAACACTGCAGCGTGGGCAGGAAACATTGCAGCGTGGGCAGGAAACACTGCAGTGTGGGCAGGAAACATTGCAGCGCGGGCAGGAAACATTGCAGCGTGGGCAGGAAACATTGCACCGTGGGCAGGAAACATTGCAGCGTGGGCAGGAAACATTGCAGCGTGGGCAGGAAACATTGCAGCGCGGACAGGAAACATTGCAGTGTGGGCAGGAAACATTGCAGCGCGGGCAGGAAACACTGCATGCAGCGTGGGCAGGAAACATTGCAGCGTTGGCAGGAAACACTGCAGCGTGGGCAGGAAAAACATCACCCGAGACCCTGGCCTTGGCACACAACCGACAGAACTGGAGGAACCTGGCGAACTGTTCTTCAGTCTGACACCCCCAGTGACTGCCCATGGAGTCAAGGAAGAAGGAGGAGGAGGAGGAGGAGGAGGAGGAGGAGGAGGAGGAGGAGAAGAAGAAGAAGAAGAAGAAGAAGAGAAGAAGAAGAAAGAAAAAGAAGAAGAAGTGTTCATATGCTGTCCGTTTTGTAACGTAAGCAATTCTCTCTCCTGTTGCATTGTCTCTGCACGTTTGAATTTTCTTAAAATTGGCTCGACTTTTCTGTTCTTCTCCGGTATACTCCTCGACAAGTCAACCATTTTCCTGTTCAAGCCCTTTCCCCACTGCCCTAGTCATACATGCATCAGAACTACATAATGCTACTAGAAATGTATCGACAGATACCTGAACAGTGTTTTGCATGAGTACTGTGCATCTTGGTTTAAAACCATCAGATTGATTTTCTACTGACTGACTGAAACCAATTTATTGTCAGATTAACTCAAGGTTGTACTGACAAAGATTTTCTACATCATGAAATACATACACTTCAGACCACAACTCAATAAGAATGTGATCATAGGCTTAGGTATATAACCTGCACAAGCAAATGACAAGAGTCTGTTCGATCACCAACACGGTGATGATAATATTCTGTAGAAAACAGATCTGACATTGTGAGATAATCACTTAAACTGCAATCATAAGAAGAGACATACGTGAAATCGCCTCTGGTATCATTTCCCATTGACTATATCAAAGTTGAATACAAAATATAGATTCAGGAATGATTTCCTAAAACTGTCTACATAGTCATGTTTTGTTTTCCTTCGTACAGAGTTAAACTTAGAGCTCGC
>JADBJO010000393.1:565000-582500 GCA_016801955.1 Conus betulinus
TAAAGTCTGACAATGATACTGGTCTCGGGAACAGCCACGCCAGACATGGCAAGGACGAAGGCACAATGATACTGGTCTCGGAAAGAGCCCACGCCAGACATGACATGGACGAAGGCACAATGATACTGGTCTCGGAAAGAGCCACGCCAGACATGGCAAGGACGAAGGCACAACGATACTGGTCTCGGAAAGAGCCACGCCAGACATGGCAGGACGAAGGCACAATGATACTGGTCTCGGAAAGAGCCACGCCAGACATGACATGGCATGGACGAAGGCACAATGATACTGTCCTCGGAAAGAGCCACGCCAGACATGGCATGGACGAAGGCACAATGATACTGGTCCCGGGAACAGCCACGCCAGACATGGCAAGGACGAAGGCACAATGATACTGGTCTCGGAAAGAGCCACGCCAGACATGGCATGGACGAAGGCACAATGATACTGGTCCCGGGAACAGCCACGCCAGACATGGCATGGACGAAGACAACGCGATGTACTTCGAATAATTGTGCTGCAGCATGCTCGTACTCATGGAAACATGAATACAGTCGTAGTCCATTTTTTGAGAGAGAGAGAGAGAGAGAGAGAGAGAGAGAGAGAGAGAGAGAGAGAGAGAGAGACAGAGAGAGAGAGAGAGAGACAGACAGACAGACAGAGAGAGACAGGGCAAAGACAGAAGACAGACAGAGAGAGAGAGAGAGAGGAGAGAGAGAGAGAGAGAGAGAGAGAGAGAGAGAGAGAGAGAGAGAGAGAGAGAGAGAGAACAATGAACAGTCTTTATTTCTTCAGGCCCCCTGCCCCTAGAAATGAGGTAAAGTTAACACGTAACTAAAAAAAAAACACATACATCACAACCAATCAGTTTTTTCTAGCGTGAGACTATCAAGAGAGAGAGAGAGAGAGAGAGAGAGAGAGAGAGAGAGAGAGAGAGAGAGAGAGAGAGAGAGACAGAGAGAGAGAGAGAGAGAGAGAGAGAGAGAGAAAGCGTTATTCTCAAACAGTAGACTTGATTCGTGAGCAAAACCTTTTAAAAGGAATGAAGAAAGTGACAAGCATGCTTTGATATTTATACACCAGTAGAGATCATTTAAAAGTATTAGGACGGGTACACTTCTCAGGAGAAAGCCTGATTCAAATTCTTGGACATTTGGGCAAAATAAGATAGGACATATCCTCTCACGTTTGCCAATATCTTAAAAGCAAAATGGTTTCAGCTGGGACACACCGGACCTGATCAATTTCATGAGCTTTACGTATAGAAGGATTTTCAATCATGATCATGAATACTGGTGGGTCATGCAGTTGGCTGAACGTGGAATTCAATGTAAATCAATCACGTGACATAAGTTGCGCTACAAGGCTTGCAGGTGACAGACAAACAATCTCTGTTTGAAGGTATACAGAACTCCGTTCACATTTTCCATACCCTCATTTTTCCAGGCGTAGCCGAATCGCGAGAGCTATTTTCGTATCTAAAGTGAAGGTCATACAGCATTTTTATATGCCTGTTCTCTTGCACCCTGATGATCATTAGTCAATACCTTATACAAATGATGGGCGTTTGGATGTTCCTAGGATGTATTTCTATTTCACAATAAAACTACTATGCTTGGTGCTTTTATGTCAATGTGCAGTAGATGATGTACCCTATAAACAACAATGTACCTTCTAAACAACAGAGCAGTTTGCCATCAGTCCCCTAAACTTCTGCACGGCACCTAGAGCAGAAGCAAAATGACTGTTCCACCAAACGAAAGAACAGACAAATTACAAAACACACACACAACGCCTTTCTACCGACTGGGTCTTCTTCACGCAAGGCAAATAGGCTAACATTCAAGAAAATAAAAACGAAGGACGAACAGACAAACCACTTATTTTCTTCGATCTGGGTACAAAATTTGCAATCTGAACTGAAAATTTAAGAAACATATGCAGAAGAAACACAGACAGAAGAAAACCAGACAACAGAAACGCAATGTCACTGAAAACACGGGAGACGAACCACAGACACAATAGACACATGCAGAAGAAAAACGAGTAGGAATACAGACAATAGATACACAGGTAGAAAAAAAACAAGAAAATATAAAGACAGACAGAAGAAACACAAACAGCAGACACACTAACACTGAAAACACATGCAGCGTATCAACACAGACAGTATAAACACAGACATTAAAAAGAAACGGGCAGGCGAAACCACAGGCAGTAGAAAACACAGTGAGTTGAAACACAGAGAGAAGAAACACAGACAGCAGACACACTAACACTGGAAACACATGCAGCGTATAAACACACAGTCAGTATAAACACAGACAAAAAAAAAAACGGGCAGGCGAAAACCACAGGCAGCAGAAACTGAGTTGAAACAGAGAGAGAAGAAACACAGACTATAAAAACTTGCAACATAAACACGGGCAGCAGAAAACACAAACGGTAGAACATCAGGCAACAGAAGCACGCAGAAACAAAAAACGCAAAGAAAACACAGACAATGAAAACACAGACAGAAGGAACACAGACATTGAAAAAACACAGACGCAATACTACACAGCCACTGAACACAAAGAGGCAGACCTGTTACTCTTTTATCAAACATATCCATTCAACGAGAAATGGGTCAGCAATCCACAGTGCCAAACCCCCTGACCCAACTCGACCTTTACCCCCCCCCCCCGGCACCCCTCTTCTGCAACCCTTCCTCCCCTATCCCCTCCGCTCCCCCCATCCCCCGACCCCCTCCAACACCCCATCACCTCTCCCAACCTTCGTAAGTATTGTTTAGCGCTCCACAATGAGCGATCACTCGCCTAGCAATACAACGTCTGATGCTGTGACAGCAAACAAATCCGCCCTTCCTTTCGTTTTTCCTGTCTGATCTTGCCCCCCCCCCCCCCCCCCCCCCCCCCACACACACACACACCATACTCTACTCCCCAGCTTCCACCACCATTCCGTCCTTTCTGTCCCACCCCCACCCCCACCCCAGAGTCCATTCTTCTTCTCTATCTCTGTTCCGATCACACAAAAAGACGTCAGCATCAAAAGTGGTTAAAGCTACAGTTGAATCTGTTTAACAAGGCGCTGGTTCTTGCTGTTGTATCCTTTGAGAACAGTGCGATCATTTTTCCTCTCTCTTTATCTGTTTGTCTCGCATTCAATCGCTGGCGTCAGTTTACTTTTTAATCTGGGATTTCAAGTTGTACAAACTCCTGATTTCACGGCTTTCAGCTCAGATCTAACTTCCATAATCGGCTTGGGCAACAAAGAACGTGGCTTGACGTGATTAGTTTCCCCGAATTTCAGAAACTCATCTCCATAGTGAATAGACAATACATGAAATATCCCTCGAATTTTCAAGCTAACGCAAAAAACAAAAACAACAACAAAAAAAAAAACAAAAAAAAAAAAAAATATACAAACAAACAAAAAACATATATATATATATGTGTATATATATCCATTGCCCTATTATTTAACATTTACACACATTCCTCTATTTTGGAAACAAATAATCTTATTATTTCTTTCTTGAATAGAATTCCGAATTTGATTATAGGTGAGATTTTGTGCTTTTAATCCCACCACTGAAGTGGCCACATTCTGCCTTTGGCGATGATGTTGAATGTCCAAACACGACATTATTGTGTATGTTATCTCCACTTCCCCATGTTTTGTGTGTGTGTGTGTGTGTGCGTGCGTGCGTGCGTGCGTGCGTGTGTGTGTGTGTGTGTGTGGCGGGTGCGGGGGGGGGGGGGGGGGGGGGGGGGGGGCAGGCACATGCGCTCACACACACACACAAAAATCTCATTGGAAGGACTTACACAGCAATTAAGTTTGCACTGATGTTCATACTCCACTGAAAATATCCTCTGACCTCACTTTCAAGCAAGGACTGAACCCAGAACCCCTTGACCCATGACAACAAATACTGCTTCATCCACTAGGCCAACTAGGCCTTAAACAAGGAAGCAACCAAAGAAAGAAAAAAAAGAAAATCCTAGGCTCCAATTCAGCAGAGGAGCCTATGGCACAGGACATAGCAAAAGCCCCCAGTCCTATGGTTCATTGATCTGTCAGAGCTGATTCAAAGCGCTTGCCCGGACCACGCACCTTGCTCAGTTCTTCTTTTGACCTCATAGGTTGCTGCCTTGGCTGGTCGCAATATGATGAATTGATGGGTAGCCCATATGCTGAATTAGGTTGTTGATACTTACTGAATTGATTGATACGCCCAACACTTATTTAAAAGACATATCCTCCAATGATAGAGAGCCATATGCTCCACTAGTGGATAGCTACATGTTCCTTTGGTGGATAGCTGCATGCTCCTTTGGTGGATAACCGTAGGCTCTATTAGTGGGAAGATATCTCCACCAATGATAGATAGCCGTACGTGCTATAGTGGAGAGCCGTTTGCTCCATTAGTGGATAGCTGTATGCTCCTTTAGGGGTTCCATTTGCTTCACTGGTGAACTTCAATGTACTCTGTTTGGAAAAACAAAAACGTACACGCTCTATTGACTGGAGCCAAATGCGCCATTAGCGGATAGCCATGTGGTTCATTGGTGGATAGCCATATGCTTCATCGGTGGATAGCCATGTGGTTCATTGGTGGATAGCCATGTGGTTCACTGGTGGATAGCCATATGCTTCATCGGTGGATAGCCAAATACTCCATCGGTGGATAGCCAAATACTCCATCGGTGGATAGCCAAATACTCCATTGGTGGATAGCCACCTGCTTCATTGGTGGATAATCACTGGTTCACTGATGAAGAGCAGTATGCTGACCTGGCTCGGAGCGGCATGCTAAACCGATCGGTGGTAAATGCTGAACTTTTCAGTCACCATCAGCTTCACTTTGTGGCCAGTCAAACACTGAACAGCTGGGTTGCTGTACGCTGGCAGGGATTGTAGTTAATCTGATGAATTGTGCAGTAGCTTTATAATTCTGAAAAAAAAATCGGCAGTCCTCGATGTATTAATGGGGATAATGTACTGAACTGGCGGGTATCAATTGACCTATGTACTGAGATGGTGAATGGTACGCCAAAGTAATAGTAGCCCATTATTGAGTTGGCTGTTATGTACATGCTGAATTGGATAGACATATTCTGATTTGTTCATGCATTTGAAAGCATAATAAGCGCTGCTCTCTCTCTCTCTCTATCTCTCTCTCTCTCTCTCTCTCTCTCTCAACTCTCTCTCTCTATCCTTGTTGGTGTATGTTGGTGTAGTTGGCTTCTATCCTCTTTGGTTAGTTCGGATCACACTCTCTTTCTTTCTCTAACACACAAACACACATTCGCAGAGAGAGAGAGAGGGAGAGAGAGAGAGAGAGAGAGAGAGAGAGAGAGAGAGAGAGAGAGAGAGAGAGAACGAGAAATGTTTATTCATATAGGCCTTGGCCCTTTATGAAGGAGTGGGTGAACATAGTATATCATCTGAAACAAATAGTATGGCTATACAGCATCTCAAACACCGACAACATAGAACATCAAGAGGTAGCTATTTCTCTAAATTAATTTGAATGCCTTGTACAGAAACAAGGACAACTTTCGAACAACTTCTGTTGAGGTGGAGGGAGAGAGGAGAGAGAGAGAGAGAGAGAGAGAGAGAGAGAGAGAGAGAGAGAGAGAGAGAGAGAGATTCCTCGTCTCTCGAATCTTGTTTCCTGTGACCGGGATGAAAACCAAGAAAGAAAGGACAGGACGAAAAAAACCCCCCCCCCCCCCCCCCCCCCCCCCCCCCCGTCAAATAACAAAAGAACTGAAAAATCTAATGAACCCATACGAGAGATTAGCCTCCACTGACGCGGAAAGATGCGGCTGAGTGGCGGGCAAGATACAGCAGCCAATCTCAGAAGTGGTGGCAGGGTCCTTGCCTCTCCATCGCATATCACTGACATCCCTCCACCTTTATCTCTACCCCTCCCTCCCCTCACCCCCCGAACCCCAGACCCCATCGAATTATCCACCTCTCTCTCTCTCTCTCTCTCTCTCTCTCTCTCTCTCTCTCTCTCTCTCCTCTCTCTCTCTCTCTCTCTCTCTCTCAGCTTCCTGGTCAAGTGGATAACACGGCCGACAAGATAAGGGAAGACTGTCCGTTACAACCTTGTTGAACATTCACATGCCCATTATGGTAATATGCCAGAAAGCAAGAATCACCTCCAGGCAGTGAAGATAGGAACTGTCTCACATTACGCTGATACCACCACAGAGACAACACACTTAGAGATGGGCATTGCAGCGACAATGATGACACACACCACCCGTCATGCCCCTTGTGGGACCTATCGCTGTTGTTTCTGTCTCTCCCATTGTTTTTTTTTTTTCTTTCTGTCTGTTGGGTTGCCTGTCTGTCTGTCTGTCTTTGTGTCAGGAGAGGACGGGAAAGAGGGGTACGGGTGGATGAAGAGAGGTGGGGTGGGTACACAAGGAGGGATTTTTTACACATCCGTTTTTTCTCTCGGTCCCCGAAACTGGTGGATGTGGGAGAAAGAAATGAGGAGAATTAGTGGGAAAATGAGTTACTGGTATACGTTTGTCTCTGTCCACCTGCCCACTCCTTGTTTGCATACGCGAGTGTGTGTGTGTGTGTGTGTGTGTGTGTGTGTGTGTGTGTGTGTGTGTGTGTGTGTGTGTGTGTGTGTGTGTGTGTGTGTGTGTGTGTATGTGTGTGTGTGTGTGTGTGTGTGTGTGTGTGTGTGTGTGTGTGTTGACTGTGCCCTAGTGTTGACTTACAATACATTTCCCTTTCTACCTAACATTCAGTGTCGTTACCCATGCAATATTGCATTTGATAGTTCGGCCATGTCATCAGAGTCATAACGGCAGAAGGCCGAATTCCCAAGCAATGATATACCACGTGGAGAGCTTGCCTCCGGCTCCAGACCGCTTGGAAAAACTCATATTGCAGTACACACACACACACACACACACACACACACACACACACACACACACACACACACACACACACGGGCGCGCAAGCAAGTACGAATGCGGGCGCGCATGCGTGCACACACACACACACACACACACACATACACACACACACACACAAACACGCACGTACGCATGTACACACACACACACACACACACACACACACACACACACACACACACACACACACACACACACACACACAGAGTACCATTCAGCGACTTTCGAATCCATTTTCCCCCCGTGACCAAGATGAAGACTTAGAAGAAAAGAAAAGGATCCAAAAACCCAGCAAATAAACCCAGTTGGAGAGATCCGTGTCCAGTGACGAGGAAAGATGCGGCTGAGTGGGCTACAAGACACAGAGGCCAGATCCTGGAGGACATGGGGCAGGCTCCCTGCTTCTCCATCACATTTCACCGACACCCCTCTTCCATCAACCTCCATCCCCCCCCCCCCCACCACACCTTTTCAGACACCCTCTTCCATCAACCTCCATCCCCCCCATCCCACACCTTTTCAGACACCCTCTTCTATCAACCTCCATCCCCCCAATCCCATACCTTATCAGACAACACTTGCTCCTCAGCTCCCTGGCCTAGAGAGATAACACGGCCGTCTGATAAAGGAAGACCGCTATTTAGGTCAGGTTAAACATTCAAATGCATCAAGGTGATACGGCCGAGGGGGGTAATCACACAAAGTCAAAGGGGCTGGGGCTTATAATTACATTACACTGATGCCACCACAATCATAATACACTGTTGCCACCACAATTATAATACACTGTTGCCACCACATCATAATACACTGTTGCCACCACAATCATAATACACTGATGCCACCACAATCATAATACACCACCACAATCACAAAACACTGATACCACCACAATCACAATACACCACCACAATCACGACACACCGATACCACCACAATCACAACACACTGACACCACCACAATCACAACACACCACCACAATCACAACACACTGATTCCACCACAATCACAACACACTGATTCCACCACAATCGCAAACACACCACCACAATCACAACACACTGATTCCACCACAATCACAACACACCACCACAATCACAACACACTGATTCCACCACAATCACAACACACTGATTCCACCACAATCGCAACACACCACCACAATCACAACACACTGATTCCACCACAATCACAACACACCACCACAATCACAACACACTGATTCCACCACAATCACAACACACCACCACAGTCACAACACACTGATTCCACCACAATCACAACACACTGATTCCACCACAATCACAACACACCACACATCAATCACACACACTGACACACCACAATCACAACACACTGACACCACCACAATCACAACACACTGACACCACCACCACCACACACACCACCACAATCACAACACACTGCAACCACCACAATCACAACACACCCACACAATCACAACACACTGACACCACCACAATCACAACACACCACACAATCACAATCACAACACACCACAATCACAACACACTGACACCACACCACAACCACAACACACCACCACAATCACAACACACTGACACCACCACAATCACAACACACTGATTCCACCACAATCACAACACACACAATCACAATCACAACACACTGATACCACCACCACAATCACAACACACCACCACAATCACACCACACACTTTACCACCGCAATCACAACACACCACCACAGTCACAACACACTATTACCACCACAATCACACAACACACCACCACAGTCACAACACACTATTACCACCGCAATCACAACACACCACCACAGTCACAACACACTATTACCACCACAATCACAACACACTAAAGATAGGTTTGTTCAGTGACGACGAAACACTGCACCCGTTATGTTCCCTTGTCTTATTACTTCTGTCTCTCCCACTGTTTGTTTTTCTTGGGTTGCCGAGAGAGAGAGAGAGAGAGAGAGAGAGAGAGAGAGAGAGAGAGAGAGAGAGAGAGAGAGTCTTTGTTTACGAGGATAATACATAAGCGCTAACGCGCTTTTTTACATCCAGTCCTCGCCGTGAGTAGGGACTACAACATGCAGTGAAATGAAATAATGTAAAGAAAGCAAATAAGCAAACAAAGCGGTCATGCAATCATAATGGAACATCAAATGAAAACAGAAGAGAAATGAAAAAAAAAAAAAAACAAACGAATAAAAAAAAATGAAAATAACAATAATGAAGGGGAAGGAGAGAGTGGGGGTGGGGGTGGGCTGGGCTGGGGGAAACACATGGAAATGTACTACAACGTACAAGCATTAGCATGTATAAAAACAGACAGTAAAATAACTATGACAAAGTCTAGTCGTTCAGACTTAGCATGTGAGATCTTATTTCTCATTCATCAGTTAATAACGCGGGGTATCGATATAACTTTGTTACGGGTTCCAGAGCGAGAGCGAGAGAGAGAGAGAGAGAGAGAGAGAGAGAGAGAGAGAGAGGAGAGAGAGACAGACAGACAGACAGACAGACAGAGAGACAGACAGAGACAGAATGAGAGATTTCTCGCTTCTCGAATCTATTATTCTTTGAGACCGAAATGAAGACCAAGCAAGAAAGGAAAGGGAAAAGGAAACCCCAGCAGATCAACCAGGCAAGATAGAGAGGCCTGTCCACTGACGCGGAAAAACGCAGCCCAGTGGGAGGGCAAGATACCACAGCCAATCTCACGAGTGGTGGCGGGGTCCCTGCCCCTCCATCCATCATCACACATCACCGACCTCCCTCCTCCTCTCCCCAATTCCATCCCCCCCATACACCGACATCCCACCACACAATCCTCTCTCTCTCTCTCTCTCTCTCTCTGCTCCCTGGTCCTGTACAAGATAACGCGGTCGACAGAAAACGAGACTGTTCGTTACATGTGGGATGAAGGTTCACATGCAGGTACCTGAGATGAAAAGGCAGCAGCCACAAGAGGAACAGGACATCTCCTATGAAGAAGCCAAGACGATCATCAAAGAGAAGCAGAGGAAAAGATGGCTTCAGCTACATCCTGATTTCAACCGGACAGATGCCTACTACCTCCTACCCAGACCAGACCAAGTAAACATTGTGAGGCTGAGGACAGGCCACTTCAGGCTACACCATCACATGTTCACAAGGTTCTGCATTGGCGAGTCTGCAGTGTGCCCCCCTGCGGTACAGCCCCAATGACAGTGGAACACTCCTACAGGACTGTCCAACACACCATAACCTGAGAGCAGAGACCTGGCCTGCTGACCAACCGATGAGGGAGAAACTCTGCGGGTCTCTGGAGGGCCTCCGCCGGACAGCAGCCTTCGTCAGTGCATCGTGGGTTCCTGTCTGAGCGAACGACGACGAATTAATGGCAGAAGGGAAAAATCACATCAGGGCAGTGGGTATGTCTGTCTTTATTTGAATAAAATATTTACATTCAGAGCCACAACCATGTATCTCTATCAGTTCATGAATAAACAAATAAATAAATAAATGACGAAACGCAGCACCCATGATGTCCCCGTATCATTGTCACTTCCGTTTCTCTCTCTCATTGTTTGTCTGTTGAGTTTCCTGTCTGTGTGTCTGTCTAGGGTGTACGTAAGGAGGGGGCGGGAGGGTGGTAGGCGTGGGGGTGAGGGTGAGGACAGTGGAGGGAGGGGTGGTGTTTGGAGGGAAATGGAAACGGGCATGGATCCTCCTTTCCCTCAGTCTCGGATCAGAGAACCAGAAGAAAGAAAAAATAAAAAAGCATTAGGTGTCATTCTGTCTGTATTCCTGATGTATGATTGCATCCTCGCACCTGTATCCATGTTTGGTTGCGCGTGCATGCGTATATGCGTGATGCGTGCGGCGTGCGTGCGTGCGCTGCGTGTGTGTGTGTTGTTTGTGTGGTGTGTGTGTGTGTGTTGGGTTGTGTGTGTGTGGAATGGTACTGAGGTTCACCACTCTGGCGTGGGGGAAGGGGAGTGGGGAGAGGGGGTGAAAAACAGACGGGCTCACTGTAGAGTTTGGTGGATCAGATCTATCTACGGCCACAGGGAAGTTAGGAGAGAGAGCTTGTTTAGGAGAGGCTTTATTCCGCACACAGCGAGAGGATCCCAAAACAGTGAGACGCCTTGAGGAGAGGCGCGGAGACCGTATGATTCCGAGATTTGAGAGGCGAGGTTTTTTATTTTGTGTTTTTGAGGCTGTAGGTTGAGGGGAGAGAGGTATTTTTTAGTGGTTAGACATTAGAAGAGCGCTTCGAAGGGAGGAGGACGAATGATGAGAGAGCAGAGGAGACGAGGGCGGGGTGAGAGATGAGAGTGAAGCCGAGTAGCAGGGGATAGGGGGGAGGAGGTGATAGAGACCCAGAGATAGAAGGGCATCGAGTAAGTATGCATGCTCTCGCACCGGTGCCATGGGTGGCGGCATGCGTGGGGTGCGGGGCGGATTGTGTGCGTGGGGTGGGTGTGCGAGTAGGCGTGTGGTGTGCAGTGTGTGTGTAGGTCCGTGTGATGTGTGTGTTGTGGGTTGTGCGCTTGCCCTGGCTGATGCACATGACCAGGGTTATGTCATTGTGTTGTGTCCCCCGTGTTCTCTGGCTGGGTAGTGTGGTACCATTTCCCCCGCGGCTGCGCACCACGCCACCTGACAACCCCCAGTCGCTCACGACCCCCCCCGAATCCCTTCTCCCCTCACATCCCAACATACAATGTTTGTCTTTGTGCCATGCCAAGATTCCCTATTGATGCTTTTTGGACATGTGGGGCGCAAAACGAAAGTCCGACGGTTTGGTTGTAGATGACGCTTCTGATTTATTGCCTATTGGGGGTTAGGCCAGATCTTTGTTCCCCGCACACACCCACCAAGACTTCCCGCCGGTATATATTTCGGTATGCTTGCACTCGTGAAAAGATTTAATTGTTATTGAAACCCCACACTGCCCGGTTCCAGACATGTGAAGCCTGCCCAGCCAGGTCAGTGGTCCAAATCCCCAGCACACAGGCTGCGGGACCCAGTTCATCCAGTCCCTGCGTCTGAGCTGTAGCTAAGCAGGCTAGCAGCACCCGCCGGATAGCGCGAGGCTGCCAGCAGAGCTATTAGCACCGCAGGGGAAGACAGCCAGACTAGCAGAATCGAATCCGGCGACGTCCCGCGACGTGAAGAAAGGTCCGTTGTAGGAAAAGTTCGTGGCCGGCGAGGGCCCGCGTGAAGCAGAGAAGCTGAGCCCAGAGGTGAAGACTCTGCTAGAGGAACTGTGTCACGCACCCATGCGCCGGTCACAACCCGTCTTGAACCTCCGGCTGGTTAGAAGCGACCGCACGTGTAGCGCGGCTTTCACCACTCTGGCAGGGGGCCGCGCGACAGGGGTGTTGGGGGGTGTTGGGTTTTGTGTGTTGGGGGGTTTTGGTGGGGTGAAGGTCTTATGCTATGGAGCTGGGGGGTTTTTTGGGTGGCGGTTTGGGGGGTGGGTTGCGGCAGGAGTGTTCAGCACATCCCAGGCGGGTCGGCGGTTGAACACTGACCTGCATATGGGACGTAGCCTGTCGTCCCGAGAACATTGACCCTGTAGGTCCGCATTTACACGCCAAACACGGTGGTTGCAGGTTGACACCCGGTTTGACGTGTACGCCATATCTCCACATTTCCAAACACAGTAGAGAGAAAGCGGGCCGAGCGTGGTGACAGGGAGGAGAGAGAACGGAGATGCTTGAGATGCTTGATTGATCGAGGAGCTGTCCGAACGGATGGAGATTGAGAGATGAGAGCGACCTGCAAGTGATGTGGATGAGTGACGCACAGAGGCGGAGACCGCGGGCTCTTGAGACGGGAGGAGTATGACGACGCCCATCTCTTGTAGGACGAGGAAGTAAAAGTAACGAGTGGAACCAGAAGAGCGAGGTACGCCGGACGCTAAACATAGAGCCGACAGACAATAGAGGACCGAGCATGTGTTAATGGACGGGCCCCAGAGGCAGGTTTTATCCTATCTTTCTCACATCCCCACACATACCACCACAACACACACACACCCACACACCCACACACACACACACACACCACAAAAACAGAGCGTCACGACTGATAGCCTTACTGAATCATTCCTCACCTCAACGTGCAAGTCGGCGCAACGGTTATTGCTTGGTACCCAGATCTGCTTCTCCTGGTCCACTCGACGAAAGGATTTTATTTTTTTGTTACATTAGCATCAAACGTTGTATATATATATATATATATAGATAGCCATTCACCCGTATAGATTCCTGTAAATATCATGATGTGGGTTATTTTATCATGATTTTGGTGGGGGGGGTGGGGGTGGTGGGGTGCGGTGGGGCGAGTGGGGTGGTGGGGGGGGGGGGGGGGGGGGGGTGGGGGGGGGGGGTGGGGGGTGGTGGGGGGGGGGGGGGTGTAGGGGGGGGGTGAGTGGGGGGGGGGGGGGGGGGGTGCTGGGGGGGGGGGGGGGGGGGGGGGGGGGGGGGGGGGGGGGGGGGGGGGGGGGGGGGGGGGGGGGCGTGATAGGGGGGGGGGGGGGGGATGGGGGGGGGGTGGTGTGGGGGGGGGGGGGGGGTGAGGGGGGGGGGGGGGGGGGGGGGGGGGGGTTGTGTGGGTGGTGGGTAGGGGGGGGGGGGGGGGGGTGTGGGTGCTAGGGGGGGGGCACGGGGGGGGGGGGGGGGGGGGGGGGGGGGGGGGCTGTGAGGGGGGGTGGGGGGGTGATGGGGGGGGGGGGGGGGGGGGGGGCGGGGGGGGGGGGGGGGGGGGGGGTGATTGGGGGGGGGGGGGGGGGGGGGGGGGGGGGGTGGGGGGGGGGGGGGGGGGGGGGGGGGGGGGGGGGGGGGGGGGGGGGGGGGGGGGGGGGGGGGGGGGGGGGGGGGGGCGGGGGGGGGGGGGGGGGGGGGGGGGGGGGGGGGGGGGGGGGGGGGGGCGGGGGGGGGGGGGGGGGGGGGGGGGGGGTGAGTGGGGGGGGGGGGGGGGGGGTGGGGGGGGGGGGGGGATTGGTGAGGGTGATGCGGGGGGGGGGGTGGGGGGGGGGGGGTGATGGGGGGGGGGGGGGGGGGGTCGGGGGGGGGTGATATCTGGGGGGGGGGGGGGGGGGGTGGGGGGGGGGGGGGGGGGGGGGGGGGGGGGGGGGGGCGGGGTGGGGGGGGGGGGTGACGGGGGTGGGGGGGGGTGATTGGGGGGGGGGTGAGGTGGGGGGAGTGTTGGGGGGGTGATTTGGGAATTTATGCGGGATGGGGTGGAATATTATGAGGAGGATGATTAGACTGACGCGCACCTGGCTTTTGTTTTAGGTTTGAGATGCGTGGGCGGGACCCTGCACAGTGTTGGCACAATTAGACCGGGGGGGGGGGGGGGGGGGGGGGGGGGGGTGGGGGGGGGGGGGGGGGGGGGGGGGGGGGGGGGGGGGGGGGGGGGGGGGGGGGGGGGGGGGGGGGGGGGGGGGGGGGGGGGGGGTGGGGGGGGGGGGGGGGCGGGGGGTGGGGGGGGGGGGGGGGGGGGGGGGGGGGGGGGGGGGGGGGGGGGGAGGGGGGGGGGGGGGGGGGGGGGGGGGGGGGAGGGGGGGAGGGGGGGGGGGGGGGGGGGGGGGAGGGGGGCGGGGTTGCATTATCTTAATATATAAAAATTTCAAGTAAGATAGATTTATATTTTTAATATAATCATTATTTTATCCTTACTATAATACCATTATTATATATTTTAATTAATTAATATTTTTACATAAATTACTTTCATTCATATTTTTAATAAATAATCTGTTAAACATTTTTTTATTTTAATTAAAATTATACATTTTTTATTAAAATTTTCAATAACTAACTTATTAATAATATAAAAATATCATAAATTTTTAAATTTTTTATTTTTATAATTCTAGATAAAATTTCTATTATTTAAAAAAAAATAAATATATATAAAAAGGGGTTATTTTTTTTTTTTTATTTTTTTTTTATTGTTTATTTTTATTGATTTTTTGTTTTTTTTTTAATACTTTTTTATAATTAAAAATTTTTTTTTTTTTTTATTTTATTTTAGTTGAATTTAAGTTTTATATTTTATTTTACTTATCATTTTTTTTTTTTTATAAACTTTTTTTTTATTATTCTATTATTTAATTTAATTTTTTCTTTTTTGTTAGTTTTTTATTTTTTATTTTTAAAGACGCAGGGGGCGCCGGGGGGGGGGGCCGGGGGGAAGGGGAGGGGGATGGGGGGGGGGGGAGTCGGGGGGGGGGGGGCGGAGGGGGGGGGGGGGGGGGGGGGGCACGTCCGTCCCTCTTCCCCCCCCCCCCCAACCCAAAGGGGGGGGGGGCGGGACCGGGGGGCAAAAGGGGCAGGGCGCACCACCGCAACCCGGGGGGCCAGGGGGCCACACGCGGGGGGCGGGCAACGCAGGGCACCCACGTGCCGTCCAAGGCCCCGGGGGGGGGGGACGGGGCCCGGCACAGGGGCGCTGGCACACCGGCGGCGGGGCACAGGGCAACGGGGGGGGGCGGGGGGCACCCACCCAGGGGCACCTGCCCAAAACACCAAAAAACAGGGGGCGGCAAACAGCCGCCCAACGGGGCCCCCCCGGGGGGGGGGGGGGGCGGGGCGGGGCGCCCCGCGGGGCGGGCCCGGGGGGGGGGGGGGGGGGGCCGGCTGGGGGGGGGGGGGGGGGCCAGCGGCAGCAGCCCGGGGGGGGAGGGAGGGGGGGGCACGGAGGGGGGGGCATGGCCCCACAAAGGGCGGGGCACAAAACCGCGGGACCCACCGGAGGGGGGGGGTGGGCGGCGCAGCCCACGCAATGGGGCACGTCCCGCCACCCCAGGGGGGGCAGCAAACCACGTCCCCCACGGGGGGGGGCTGGGGCGGCCCGCGGGGGGGGGAGGGGGGGGGGGGGGCACCAACAAGGGGGGGGGGGGCACCGGGGCGCCGGGCGCAACGCGGGGGGGGGCGCATAGGGGAACGTCCCCCCCAGGCGCACCACGTCCGAACGTCCCCACGCACGTCCCCCCCCCCCCCCCCCCCCCCCACCCCCCCCCCCCCCCCCCCCCCCCCCCCTTTCCCCACCCCCCCCCCCCCCCCCCCCCCCCCACCACCCATCTAGGTCACCCAGGCCTCCTAAAAAACATAGAAAACGACAAAAAAAAAAATGAAAAAAACAAGTTAGGAAAAAACAGGTCAAAAGAAATGAAAAAGAAACCAAGATAGGAGAAGGAGGAGCGGGGGAAACAATTAGCGCTCTGTATGGGAAACATATTACAGCAAAAGAGATTGCATAACAGAGTTTTTGTTTCAGGAAAACAAAAAGAAAGCGATGATCCTCGAGGAAAAATAACGAAAGGAGGTGTAAAGGGGGGGGGGGGGGGGGGGGGGGGGGGGGGGGGGGGGGGGGGTGGGGGGGGGGGGTGGGGGTGGGGGGGCCGTAGGGGGGGGCGAGGACGGAGGGGGCCGAGAGGGGGGGGGCGGGGGGGGGGGGGGGGGGGGGGGGGCTGAGGTGGGGGGGGCGCGCGAGGGGGGGGGGGGGGGGGGGGGGGCGGGCGGGCGTGGGGGCGGCGGGGGGGCGAGGGGGGGGGCGGGGGGGCGAGGGTGGCGGCGGGGGGGGGGGCGGCGGGCGGGAGGGGGCGCGGGGGCGGGGGGGGGGGGGGGGGGGGGGGGGGGGGTGGGCGGCGTGGGGGGGGGGGGGGGGGGGGGGTAAGGGGGGTGGGGGGGGGGGGGGGGGGGGGGGGGGGGTCAGTTTTGCGTTGGGACAGAACACAAACTATTTCCTGACTAGTTTCAAAGTGAGCATTGAGAGAACGTAGATGGAAACTGCAAAACAAAGCTACGGTAAAGAGGGATGCTCCGCCGTAACCAGAAGTTGGCACAAGACAAAACACGACGTGTTTTAATCTCTTTGGTTCTTCTTCAAGAGCGAGACAAATAACTCTTCCAGCCAATGAAAAACGAAGATCGTTCGGTTTTTCCTTTTTGTTGTTGTTCGGTTTCATTCTTCGTTTTCATGCCTTGAATGTGGATTGTGATTGCGAAGAAAAAGAAGAAGAGAAACCGAAGAAGAGTACCGAAACGCACGTTCTCGTTTCATTCTTGTAATTTGTTTGTCTCTTTTGTCGGCAGAGAGCAGAAGGCAGACCAGATCGCAGGCCAGGAACAGTTCCGACAGAAAGACAGCAGAACATCAGCAGAACCAACGACCAGTTGAACTGTTTTTTGTTAAAGTTCATTTTTCCTGTGGATTGGACAAGTGTTGATCTCTTGATGACGATTAAACCGTTTAACAGTTTTCTATGTTTGCCATGAGGATCACACTTATTTTCACTATTTTCCAGGGTGATCATGAAATGTTCTCCTTGTTTTCCTGAGGAAAAGAAACCAATAAAATGCTTACTGCGAGGAGGGGAAAGAAAGGAAGGAAGGAAAACGTCGAGATTTTCGATTAAAAGGGGGAAAAGAAAGAGACAGATACGCTATAGACGATAGCCCTGCTCCACCGTGACCAAGCGCCAAACAGGGGTGTGGTTTAAGTAGTTTTTAGCAAAATAGAAACAAAAAATA
>JADBJO010000393.1:587500-590000 GCA_016801955.1 Conus betulinus
TCAGTTGGCAGAGCGCCGGACTTGTGATCTGGGGTTGCGGGCTCGAATTTCGGTACAGGGGATTTTTCCCTCGGAGTTAACATGGTTTTGACTCTATTCCCCATACAGTCCTTCGAATGAGACTATAAACCGACGATTCCGTGTGTGAACGCACGCACAACATCTTGCACACATGTAAAATCCCATCACCAGCTTTCGGAAAGAGAGGCCAGTTTGGCCGTTGGTATGGATGACACGTTACACATAGCATGCATCTTCCCCGAAGATGGAGTATGGCTGCCTTAATGGCGGGGGTAAAAAAAAAAAAAAACGGTCATACACACAAAACTCCACTGCCTGTCTATACAGGCAGTGTCCGCAGGAGTATCAGCCTGCGTACTCAGAAAGAAAAGAAAAAATCCGACACCATTTTGCGCCGAATACGAGAAGATAGGTGGGCTGCTTATTCTTAGTTGTCATTGTCCTCAGTGTTGTTTGTCTTTGCCTGAAGAAGACCCCCTAGAGGTCGAAATGCACATTGTGTTTCGTCCTGTAATGTGTTTGTCCGTATTGTCAGGTGCAACTAATACCATGTCTTTTAAAAACCCGTTTCATTGTTGATACGAACGGGGATAATGTTTCTTTTCAAGCTATTCTTAGAAAGGATTTTTTTAGTTGTGTGCTGCCTTGGCTGTCTTATATTCATACCTAGGAATATCTTCCTATTGGTGGGGAGAGAGAGATCAATTCTCATTCTCCTACCGCCACGTTTCAGCCATCTTCCGTGACAAGACACAAGCCACAGTGCACGTGCACTTGTATGGTCAGCTAATGTTAAGAGAAAAAAAACAAACAAACAAACAAAAAACCGCGAAGAATTTAGGAGAGAAAGTGGAATATCAGCGCTGTTGAGGCTATGGGTTACGTCTCAGCGTAACTATTTGTTGGAAAGAAACGCAGGGAATAAAGGGAAGGTGGACGAATTGATAGGAATCAGCACTGCGAACTACGTTTGACCGGGGTAAAAAAACATAGACGCACTACATCTTTGATAAAGTCAGGCATTGTATGAAAGGTCATCAGCAGGCTGCTGAGGAATCATGGCTGCAATGTTCGCAGTTTATTTCTCTGAACACGCTACTGTCAAGTTTCATCCACATTACTGGCTGCACATCGATGAATGCTTTCATTCACTCATTTACTGAGGAGAGAAATAACTTTATTATTCATTTACAATTCCTTTCGCGAAGCGTAGGTCTGCGATGGTGTGAAACAATGGCGGCGAGTACTGTAACTGTTTTTAATTTATTGAAAAAGAGATTTACAGTTATGCGTTTTCTTGCTTTATCCTGTCTGCTATAGATAATGAGATTTCCAGTTAATGGGACACATATACTGTACTGTCATTGTGTTCTGTGGATCGAAAACGAAGATTTCTAGCTAGCTGACAACGTGTACTGTCAATGTATTCTGTGTATAAGAAAAGAAGAAGTTTCCTAATAAATAAGTACAAGTACTGTGACGATATTCTGCGTGTTAAAATGAAAGAGATTTCCAACCGAATGACAACTAATGATGGTCTGACACTGTTTTCATCTACTGTAAGGAAAACGACTTCATGTTTAATGACCACGTGCACTGTCATTATATTCAGTCTACTGAGAAGGAATAAGTTTCCAATCAAATAAGTACATTTGCTGTCACTGCATTCAGTCTATGAAAAGTAACAGATGTCCATTGAACTGAACACATAAATTGTCACTTTATTCAGTCTGTTTAAAGGAAGAGATTTCCAGTTAGCTGACAACATGTACTGTCCAAGTCTTCTTTCTGTTAATTGACTATTTTTATGCGACCACGCTCTGACTATTGAAAAAAGAGCAGACGTCCAGTCAACTGACAACCTGTCCTGTCGCTGTATTCTGTCTGTTGTCAAATAGGAGGCTTCCATTTATCTGATTTCACGTATGCCACTGTATTCTGTCTTTTAAAAGAAGTAGATTTCCAGTAAGCGAAGATATTTACAGTTCCATGACAGCATGTCCAGTCAGTGAATCTGCGTGTTAAAGCGGAAGAGGTCTCCATTCAAATGTCTGCTCGCACTGTCACTGCATTCTGTCTGCGTAAAAAGTGTTTCCAGAGAAATGAAGAAACGACTGAATGAACTCCGTCAGGATTCTATCTGCTGACGAGAAAGAAGTTTCCACTCAAATGACTATTTCGTCTGCCCCCCAAAACAAAGAGGTTCCTAATAAAAGAAATAAATGGTGACGTCTAGCTGGTGGTTATAGGGCAACCAGCGGTGACTGTCCCCACCCCTTTGTGTCCTGGTCTATGTGTCTCCCTATCTTCCTGAGTGCCCGTCACTCTTTCGTCTGTCCATGTTCCCATCTTTCTATGTCCCCTATATGCTTCCGTGCCTTGTCATTGTGTGTGGCTTCCCATGTGTATCGCCTTTTATCTGTGCCCCCATGTCTTTGCGTCGCAATCATTACGTTTCTCCCGCTATATGTCCTTTCTT
>JADBJO010000393.1:595000-605000 GCA_016801955.1 Conus betulinus
TTTTCTTCTTTATGGAAAATCTCAGAAAGTTCTTGGCGGATCTTTCTGAAAATTTGTAAGTATGTTCATTATAGGTCACAGATGATGGCCGATGTTTACCAGAATAGCCATTACTAACGGTTAGACCAGCCCAAGACGGTTTTTCCTCTTTATGGAATATATCACGCGTATTCAGGATATAGTGTGAGTACGTTTATATGCTTTGCACCTTGTTTTTTGTTTCGTTTTGTTCCTGTTTCTTTCAATTTTCAGTATTGCGTCCCGCAGCTGAAATGCGAGTGGGATAAATCGACCACACAGCGAAGTCGTTACCACATGAAGTATATGAGCTGGCCTGGTTAGTTCTTGCTTGCTGTGTGAAGGTCAGGTTAGGTAGGGTCGTCATCTGTCTACAAAAGCGCCGTTCATTGGCTAATAATGTGAAACACGCCAGCTGTTCCACTATGTGAGCGATCCGCCTGCTTGTTTTGCTTTTGTTGTACTCCCAGTTCTTATAGAAAAGGGAGTGCTTTAGAATGGGAACGAAGAAATGCTGTGTGTGTGTGTGTGTGTGTGTGTGTGTGTGTGTGTGTGTGTGTGTGTGTGTGTGTGAGTGAGTGTGTATATGTGTGTGTGTGTCCGTCCGTCCGTCCGTGGTCAAATGTGTTCCACTCGCTCCAGACAAAACTACTGGGCCGATCTTTCTGAAAATTTGTAGGTATGTTCATTATGGGTCAAGGATGATGCCCGATGTTTTAGTTTACCGATATAGCCGTTACTAACGGCTGTAACGGCCTGTAACGGTTTTTCTTCTTTATGGAATATCTCCGAAAGTACTTGGCCGATCTTTGTGAAAATTAGCAGGTATGAACATTGTAGGCACGGATGATGCCCGATGTTTTAGTTTACCGTTATAGCTGTGTTATAACGGCTGTAACGGCCTGTAACGGTTTTCCTTCTTTATCGAATATCTCCGAAAGTACTTGGCCGATCTTTGTGAAAATTTGTAGGTATGTTCATTATGGGTCACGAATAATGCCCGATGTTTCAATTTACCGTTATGGCCGTTAGTAACGGCTGTAACGGCCTGTAACTGTTTTTCTTCTTCATGGGAATATCTCCGAAAGTACATGGCCGACCTTTGTGAAAATTAGCATGTATGTTCATTATGGGTCACGAATAATGCCCGATGTTTTAGTTTACCGTTACAGCCGTTACCAACGGCTTGTAACGTTTTTTTTTCTTTTTTATGGAATATCTCTGAAAGTACTTGGCCATCTCTTGTGAAAATTAGCAGGTATGTTCATTATGGGTCACGGATGATGCCCGATGTTTTAGTTTTACCGTTATAGCTGTTACTAACGGCTGTGACGGCCTGTAACGGTTTCCTTCTTTATGGAATATCTCCGAAAGTACTTGGCCGATCTTTGTGAAAATTAGCAAGTATGTTCACTATGGGTTACAGACGATGCCCGATGTTTTAGTTTACTGTTATAGCCGTTACTAACGGCTATAACGGCCCATAACAGTTTTTCTTCTTTATGGAATATCTCAGAAAGCACTTTGTCGATCTTTGTGAAAATTTGTAGGTATGTTTATTATGGGTCACGGATGATACCCGATGTTTTCGTTTACCGTGATAGCCGTTACTAACGGCCATAACGGCCCATAACGATTTTACTTCTTTATGGAATATCTGAGAGAGTACTTGGCTGATCTTTCTGAAAATTTGTTGCTATGTTCATTAGAGGCGACGGATGGAGCCCGACGTTTTAGTTTACCGTTATAGCGTTTACTAACGGCTGTAATGGCCCATAACAGTTTTTTCTGTTTTATCAAATGTCTCAGAAAGTACTTGGCCGATCTTTGTGAAAATTAGCTAGTATGTTCATTATGGGTCATGGATCATGCCCGATGCTTTTTAGTTTACCGTTATGGGCGTTATTAACGGCTATAACAACCAGTAACGGTTTTTCTTTTTAATGGAATATCTCAGAAAGTACTGGCCGATCTTTCTGAAAATTTGTAGGTATTATGGGTCACGAATGATATCCGATGTTTTATTTTACCGTTATAGCCGTTACTAACGGCTATAACGGCCCTTAACAGTTTCCTTCTTCATGGAATATCTCAGAAAGTACGTGGCCGATATTTCTGAAAATTTGTGGGTATGTTCATTATGGGTCACGGATGATGCCCGATGTTCAAGTTTACCGTTATAGCCGTTACCAACGGCCCATAATGCTTTTCTTCTTTATGGAAAATCTCAGAAAGTTCTTGGCGGATCTTTCTGAAAATTTGTAAGTATGTTCATTATAGGTCACAGATGATGGCCGATGTTTACCAGAATAGCCATTACTAACGGTTAGACCAGCCCAAGACGGTTTTTCCTCTTTATGGAATATATCACGCGTATTCAGGATATAGTGTGAGTACGTTTATATGCTTTGCACCTTGTTTTTTTGTTTCGTTTTGTTCCTGTTTCTTTCAATTTTCAGTATTGCGTCCCGCAGCTGAAATGCGAGTGGGATAAATCGACCACACAGCGAAGTCGTTACCACATGAAGTATATGAAGCTGGCCTGGTTAGTTCTTGCTTGCTGTGTGAAGGTCAGGTTAGGTAGGGTCGTCATCTGTCTACGAAAGCGCCGTTCATTGGCTCATAATGCGAAACACAAGAAATGCTCCTTGCTCTGCGAGACTATAAGCAACCCAAACACTTGTCACCTCGCACGTGCTCTCGCGTAGGACTTCCACCGTCCTGTGCTAGTTGCATTTCTTGACTGTCTCATCAAAAAAACTTCAGTATTTCTACAACTTTGCAGTAAAGGCTAATGCTCAATGCTCCCTCCAGAGAAAACGCGCATCGCTCGACCGCGCCGACTTCGCTGGTTGCGTTGCTGGACACTGTTGATAAAACATCGGCTTCCTCTGTTTCAGTGCGGTCACACCGGGCACTCGGCCTTTCTCTCAGGTCTGCTACGTCCATGAGGCATGGCCAGGACCCTTCGCTTTGCTGCTGACTCCTTGTTCCTGGTTGTTCTCACATACAGACGCAAAAGAAAGAGCGCCTGCTCCTTCTCTTTTCTTGCTCCTGGAACTTGAAATTCACTTCCACGTGAAATCAGCTATTCATGTGCTTATCCAGCCTTCCATTCAGACATGAAGAGTTACTCTTTGACGGTCAGTTTCAGGAGGAGGTTCAGTTCAGGGAAGGGTAGATGCTGAAGAAGGAGAAGGGTGGGCACCGCTTTCTGTCATACCGTGCCTTAAACACTGCAAACCTCTGACAACCCACCGCCCCAACGGCCAATAGCCTATGGGAACTTAATCTTTTTAACCTTCAAGTATTCCAGAGGCTGGTGTTGTAGACACAAATACGATGTGTGTGTGTGCACTCGCATGCGCTGCTCTATGTTTTAGCACGCGCGCGCGCGCGCGCGCGCGCGTGTGTGTGTGTGTGTGTGTGTGCACGTGTGTGTGTGTGTGTGTGTGCGCACGCGTGTGTGCGTGGGTGTGTGTGTGGGGAGGGGGGGGGGGGATGGGGAAGCACGATGAACCTGTTATAGTGAATTGTCCCTACAGCCAACAGTCTTCGGAAACACGCTGACTCTAAGGGATCTTATTTCAAAATGTTGAACACAAACTGACCAAGTCGGCCAAGACCGGATAAACTAAACTAAGAACATCCAGCCTTGATATCTGACTGAAAGCAAAGATATTCTGCACAGTCTCTCTGCTGAAAGTGTGGGTGGCTATGCTGGTATATTGGTTGAAACACCATAAGCTCTGTGCTGAAAGAGTGGGTGACTATGCTGGCTTAGTGGATAAAATACCGTCGTCTTGATTCAGGGGATCTGGGTTCAATGCCCCAGTTAAAAAAAGCCAGTGTCCATATCGGTGTACACCTCTTTTCCCTACAAGTTCTACTATAGCTGAAAATCAGAAATGAATGTGTAAATACATGCATTAAAACCAATGACAGCAACAGCAGCAGCAACAAAAACTTCAACAACAACAACTACAACACACACACACACACACACACACACACACGCATGCATAAACACACACACGCGCGCGCACACGCATGCGCGGGCGCACACAAACTGCATACACATGCGTGCACGCGTGCGCGCGCACACACACACACACACACACACACACACACACACACACACACACACACACACACACACACACACACACACAACACACACACACACACACACACACACACACACACACACACACACACACACATCAGTGAACCCCACCTCCCCATCTTGTACGCATTTGAAATACCATGTCACTCTTCGTTGAAGATACGACACCATGCATATGTCGCATTGGTGCGATGCGGATGCTCCATTCTCACTCCACATCTCTCCCCTTTCTCACCCACAACGTTTCTATCCACCTCTGTCTGTCTGTCTGTCATCTGTCTGTCTGTCTGTCTGTCTGTCTGTCTGTCTGTCTGTCTGTCTGTCTGTCTGTCTGTCTCTCTCTCTCTCTCTCTCTCTCTCTCTCTCTCTCTCTCTCTCTCTCTCTCTCTCTTGATTCCCACATAAAAACAAAACAAAACGAATGCAAAAGACATGCACGCTAGTGTCGTGTTTAGATGGAACATGGCATCCGTAATGAAGGCATTGGAAACTGTTCACATTTGCAAAACTCTCTGCAAAGGTAAACCCTGGAGATCAAGCCCAGGAGTAGTAGAAGAAGAAGAAGAAAGAAGAAGAAGAAGAAGAAGAAGAAGAGAAGAACAACAACAACAACAACAACAACAAGATCAAGAAGAACAAGAACAAGGAGGAGGAGGAGATCGAAAGTACAAAGATTCATTTGCTTCAAACCGACAGTGCCAAACTGTTCATGTTGAATCAGGTCCCGGTTTCAGTGTCAACTTCATGCTATTCCAGCCCAGAAGCCTGACAGACCTTACAAGGTTCTTTCAGAGTGGGATGAAAGCAACTTCAGTAGTCTGACAGCTAGCATTCATTTATTTATCCATCTTTTTATTCATTTTTCTATTTATTTATCTATTTGTCTATGAGTCCCTTGGTACAGATGAGTGTACTTTGGGGAAGAGCATCTTAATCGCAGTCACGTATTTTGAGTTCGTATCCCACCGGTGCCCATCACAAATGTGACCACTTTCGCTATCCATCTTCATGTCTTGTCGTTCCGGTGGCGTCGGAGTAGAGTTAGATACTCTCTCCCCCCCCCCCCACCCCTCGCCTCACCCCCTGTCCACACACTCTTTCGACATGGTAATACTGATCTGGTCCTTAACACCACCGGTGTGGTGTGAATGTGAGTCATATGTTTATTTAAAGAGCTAAATTTTGGTTGTTTCAGGTCTGAAAAACAAAAGAAACGAAACCTGCATAATGATGAACATGGGAGTTGTGCTGCTGCTGGGTCTGATCCTTTTGATGCCCCTGGCCACTCTTCAAGAGGACGGTATGGTGCTCACTCTCCCCTCTCTCTCTCTCTCTCTCTCTCTCTCTCTCTCTCTCTCTCTCTCTCTCTCTCTCTCTCTCAACAGCTACCTACTGATGTTCTGAATTATTGTGTTTGGTAAGCTTTACAGTCACGAGTACTTATCTCAGTTGATATATTATGTTCATTCACCCCGTCATAAGGGGCTAAGGCCTATATGAATAATCCATCCGATCTCTCTCTCTCTCTCTCTCTCTCTCTCTCTCTCTCTCTCTCTCTCTCTCTCTCTCTCTCTCTCAGACTTTTCCTTTGGTCTCCAGCCTTATGTGCCGTCCAATGATACACCTATGCCCTCATTTCCTCCCCCTCCCCATCCACACTCAGGCTTTTCTGTTGCAGTCCCAACAACCGCGAACCACAGGAAGCACTCTATTTCTAATCTGGTGTCTTTCCTCTTCATTGTTTCGGTGATGTCACTGACCGCAGGGTGACCGAGAAACAATGGAGAGGAACCACTGACAACAACAGACGACACAACACAGAAAACACATGCAGACGGTTTACACGTTACACAGCGACGACAGAGTGGCTCACACAATGTATCCTGGGCTAGACAACAACAGACGACTCAGAAAACACATACAGACGACTTACAAGTAAGACAGCGACAACAGAGTGGCACACAGAATGTGTCCTGGGCTGCTTTTCGTCTTTCTTTCTTTTCTCTCTCCTCTGCAAACTTTCTCTGCACATGCTGATCCCGATGTCTTTCTCGACAACTGTAACCCGACACTCACGTCTTTGTCTTAAGTATGGACACGAAGGTCGGCAGTAGACAGAACCACCGATGGGGGGGGGGGGGGGGGGGGGGGGGGGGGGGGGGGGAATTGAACCAACGACCTCTCTAGCGCCTGTTCTGTGGCAAAACGTACAGGAATTGGCAGACGTCAAAAGGTTCCAGGGGCCTCTCCAATGCCTTTTCCATTAGCATACCCACTGGAATTGTTTGACATTAAAAACCCCATGGCCTATTTTTCTTATTTCGAAAGTGTAACTACTAGAAAAAAAAAACTGACATATAATTAAAGATTTCCACGACTTTATATTGCACAGCAAAGTCAATTAACTAGCACTAATGGTGCCACGGCCTATATATTCCGAATCCCTACCTGCTGCAATAAACTGACATATAATTAAAAAGATTCGTCGACTTATTTCGTGACCTATTTGACAGCAGAACCTATCAGCTCACATAAAGGTTTCACGGCCTGTTATGTCCCTGCTCGATGACTACACCTGTCGGAAGTGGCTGACATTAAAGGTTCCACAGCCTACGGAGTCCCTGATCTATAACCATATGAACTGGCTGACATTGAGGGCTTCGTGGCCATTTGAGTCTCAATACCACAGCTACACCTATTGAAATAATTGAAATGACCTGACATCATGGGTGTCAACGGCTTGTTGAGTTCCTGTACCATAACCATACCAGCTGGAATTGCCCAATATGAAAAATTTCACTGTCTGTCTAGTCCCTGTTCCATATAAATGCCATCTGGTATTAGCTGACATTAAAGGTTTCACGATCTGTTTAATGCCTGTCACATATGTATTTCACGATCTGTTTAATGCCTGTCACATATGTATTTCACGATCTGTTTAATGCCTGTCACATATGTAATTTCATGATCTGTTTAATGCCTGTCACATATGTATTTCACGACCTGTTTAATGCCTGTCACATATGTATTCACGATCTGTTTAATGCCTGTCACATATGTATTTCACGATCTGTTTAATGCCTGTCACATATGTAATTTCACGATCTGTTTCATCCCTATTCCACTTGTGTTTCATCCCTATTCCATAAGAAGAGAGGAAGAGGAAGAGGAAAAGACTCCATGATCTGTCTAGTCCTTGTTTTTATCACTGTTCTTGTCAGAATTGCCTGACATGAAAAACTCCCCAACCCCTATTCCATTACTATGCCTACTGGAATTGTTCGACATGAAATATACTTCGACCCCTATTCCACCACTATACCTATTGGAATTGTTCGACATGAAATATCGACCCCTATTCCATCACTGTACCTACTGGAATTGTTCGACATGAAAGACTCCTCGGTCCTATTCCATCACTATACTTATTGGAATTGCTGGACATGAACGACACCTCGGCCCTCTTTATACCTGTTGGAGTTGCTGGACATGAACGACACCTCGGCCCCTCTTTATACCTGTTGGAGTTGCTGGACATGAACGACACCTCGGCCCCTCTTTATACCTGTTGGAGTTGCTGGACATGAACGACACCTCGGCCCCTCTTTATACCTGTTGGAGTTGCTGGACATGAACGACACCTCGGCCCCTCTATACCTGTTGGAGTTGCTGGACACGAACGACACCTCGGCCCCTCTTTATACCTGTTGGAGTTGCTGGACACGAACGACACCTCGGCCCCTCTTTATACCTATTGGAGTTTGCTGGACATGAACGACACCTCGGCCCCTCTTTATACCTGTTGGAGTTGCTGGACATGAACGACACCTCGGCCCATCTTTATACCTGTTGGAGTTGCTGGACATGAACGACACCTCGGCCCCTCTTTATACCTGTTGGAGTTGCTGGACACGACGGATTCCGCGGTTTCCAAGTCCGCCGAACACCTAGTTCACATTGTTCTCTCGCGGTCTTTGCGCGAGAGTTGCAAGAGACCTAAGACAGGGAATCAGTACGTGGTTAGTTCATCAACACTTGTCCGATGCCATTTCCACACGATCCAACTGCTGTGTCCGACAGTCACTGGCTTTATAGCTCTTGTTTTTCTTTTGTGCTAACATGGGTTTTGTTATTTCAAGCTTGTGCCAAGGATTTGCAAAAAAGATCATAAGGTTGTAACCGATTATGAAATCTCCGAGATGAACGGAGAGACATATGAGGCCTTTCTGTTATCGTGTGATGTAAAAGGAAAAGAGATGTATAGATGGAAAGATTTCCCTTTCTGAGTAAAAAAAAAAAACAAACAGAGATCTTGTTTTAATTTGAGAATTTGATGAATTATGATTAAAAAGCAGCTGAATAGACGGTGGTGGTAGTATTGGTATGTCTTTTTCTTTTCTTTTTGTCACGGTCTCTTGCAAACACGTACATTGGGCTACACCATTCGGCGATAACTGTCGCTTTTCTTGCATTCATAGCAACCTGACATTGTGATTACATCTTGATATTATGCATTCGGATCACTATTTCATTACAGTTCGGTGAACAAGATAATACTTCAGAGTGTGCTGCAAATTCTCGTTCCATGTGATTTTCAGATCTTGTCATATTAGACGTCTTTAACTAGTAGAAATATAAACCCCGAAACAGAGCGAGCGAGAGCGCGCGCGCGCGCGCGCGCCCACACACACACACACACACACACACACACACACACACACACGCACACACACACACACACACACACACACACACACACACACACACACACACACGGGCGCGCGTGCACACACACACATACACACACACACACGCGCGCGCGCGCACACACACACGCACACGCACCCACGCACCCACGCACGCACGCACGCACACACACACACACACACACACACACACACACACACACACACACACACACACACTGACTAACTGAAACCATTTACTGTCAGATTAAGATAGTGTTGTACTGACAACGCACACACACACACACACACACACACACACACACACACACACACACACACACACACACACACACACACACACATAGGGAGGGAGAGAGAGAGAGAGAGAGAGAGAGAGAGAGAGAGAGAGAGAGAGAGAGAGAGAGAGAGAGAGAGAGAGAGAAAACGGAAAGATAAAAAGAACGAAGAAACGAACAAACACAAACAAAACGGGGGAGAAGTAAAGAAGGGAACAGTTTGTTTCTTCTTCTCTTTCTCGTGTCAAGCATAAAAAATGATTATCTAGAACTTCGATGCTCCTTTCCTCAACCTCCCCCCCCCCCCCATTCCCACTTTATCCCCCGGCGAGTTCCCCTCCCTCTCCTGCTCCTCCTTTTCCTGGAATAAAAAGACATCTTGGAATAAAGACTCGAGTTAAAAGCAGTGCAGACGAGACGAAAACATCCTCACTAAACACCACTGGGGTCAAAAGTAGAACATGTTGCACCTGTGATGCCGTTTAAATGAGAAAGTAACAAATAGCCTAACAACACACATGTTGTTGTTGTTGTTGTCGTCGTCGTTGTTGTTGTTGTTGCTGCTGCTGCTGCTGTTGCAGATGCTGCTGTTACTGTTGTTCTTGTTGCTGCTGTTGTTGTTGTTGTTTCCAATATATGGGAAATAAAGCAGAACACTTGTCTTCCATTACTGTTCAAAGCTCATCATATCCATCTTTTGGCCTGCAACTCTCTCTCTCTCTCTCTCTCTCTCTCTCTCTCTCTCTCTCTCTCTCTCTCTCTCTCTCTCTCTCTCTCTCTCTCTCTCTCTCTCTCTCTGCGAAAGCGTAAGAAAAGAAAAAGAGCAAATGTGATTTTTTGTTGTGAACTGACATATGAAAATCTGTGGCATG
>JADBJO010000393.1:610000-617500 GCA_016801955.1 Conus betulinus
AAAGGCTGGTGTGCAATACCATAGTATGTTTGTTGAGTTTTCAAAAAAAACTTAACTAAAGGTACCATCTAAGAAGCAAAAGAAAATCATGAAAGAGCAAAACAAGCTACATTTTCTTGTGAAAAGTAGAAAACATAAAAAGATAACCTCTTAAGACACAAGTGTGGAGAGCCAGTTCTTGGAATGAATCCGCAAGGGACTAAATTACAATGATACAATAAATTCCAAGGATAAGTACCGAGCACCATTCCAGCAACTTACAGAGCAGCTAGGTGTTGCAATGACTGCAAGAAATATTGAATTATAAACAAAGCTTGCTCTTATGTCTCAGATTATAGAAATAGGGGGGTGATAAGCCTTCATATCTGCAGTGGTAGATGATTCTGCCTACTGACAGTATGTGCTTGAGTGGGTGAATGGGGAATAAATAAATGCTTCTCAAAATGAACCTTCAGCAAGCTTATAGTCTCCAAAGCGGGAGACCATCTCCAATGGGGAGAAAGCTCACTAACATATAACTCCTGGTCAGATACCGGTATTTCGAAACCTGATTTTTTTTTTTTGAAAACTCAACAAACATACTATGGTATTGCACACCAGCCTTTTTCTGGTATAGCATTCTTCTTAAAACCGAAAAGGCAGAGGAGTCATATGTTAGTGAGCTTTCTCCCCATTGGAGATGGTCTCCCGCTTTGGAGACTATAAGCTTGCTGAAGGTTCATTTTGAGAAGCATTTCTTGCAGTCATTGCAACACCTAGCTCCTCTGTAAGTTGCTGGAATGGTGCTCGGTACTTATCCTTGGAATTTATTGTTTCATTGTTATATATATATATATATATATATATATATATATATATATATATATATATATATACGCTGTGTGTGTGTGTGTGTGTGCGTGTGCACGCGCGCACGTATGCGTGCGTACGTGTGCTAATAAATACTGAGGAAAATTGGAGTGTTGGAATCACTGACCATCGAGAATCCTGGAACAAGACACAAAAGACAGTTCCTCATTTTTCAGTTGACTTAAAGTGGT
This sequence comes from Conus betulinus, assembly GCA_016801955.1. Classification (NCBI taxonomy): domain Eukaryota; kingdom Metazoa; phylum Mollusca; class Gastropoda; order Neogastropoda; family Conidae; genus Conus; species Conus betulinus. The sequence continues at coordinate 611,041 of JADBJO010000393.1, forward strand.
CACGAGGGACAGAATGTGTCCCCCATATGCAAAGGACAGTGAGTGATATATGTCCTGCTTATGTCCAACACATTCTCACTGGCCAGACAGCATTTTGGTCATGTGCAGACAATAGTTAAAAAAAAAAAAAACAGGACTGTTAGGATCTTTCCAGGTGAGGACCTATCAAAGGACTGTTAGGGGTCTTTCCAGGTGAGGACCTATCAAAGGGACTGTTAGGATCTTTCCAGGTGAGGACCTATCAAAAGGACTGTTAGGGTCTTTCCAGGTGAGGACTTATCAAAAGGGACTGTTAGGGTCTTTCCAGGTGAGGACCTATCAAAGGACTGTTAGGGTCTTTCCAGGTGAGGACCTATCAAAGGACTGTTAGGGTCTTTCCAGGTGAGGACCTATCAAAGGGACTGTTAGGGTCTTTCCAGGTGAGGACCTATCAAAGGACTGTTAGGGTCTTTCCAGGTGAGGACCTATCAAAGGACTGTTAGGGTCTTTCCAGGTGAGGACTTATCAAAGGGACTGTTAAGGTCTTTCCAGGTGAGGACTTATCAAAGGGACTGTTAGGATCTTTCCAGGTGAGGACTTATCAAAGGGACTGTTAAGGTCTTTCCAGGTGAGGACTTATCAAAGGACTGTTAGGGTCTTTCCAGGTGAGGACTTATCAAAGGGACTGTTAGGATCTTTCCAGGTGAGGACCTATCAAAGGACTGTTAGGGTCTTTCCAGGTGAGGACCTATCAAAGGGACTGTTAGGGTCTTCCAGGTGAGGACCTTATCAAAGGGACTGTTAGGGTCTTTCCAGGTGAGGACCTATCAAAGGACTGTTAGGGTCTTTCCAGGTGAGGACTTATCAAAGGACTGTTAGGGTCTTTCCAGGTGAGGACCTGTCAAAGGGACTGTTAGGGTCTTTCCAGGTGAGGACCTATCAAAGGGACTGTTAGGGTCTTTCAGGTGAGGACCTATCAAAGGACTGTTAGGGTCTTTCCAGGTGAGGACCTATCAAAGGGACTGTTAGGGTCTTTCCAGGTGAGGACCTATCAAAGGACTGTTAGGGTCTTTCCAGGTGAGGACTTATCAAAGGGACTGTTAGGGTCTTTCCAGGTGAGGACCTATCAAAGGACTGTTGGGGTCTTTCCAGGTGAGGACCTATCAAAGGACTGTTGGGGTCTTTCCAGGTGAGGACCTGTCAAAGGGACTGTTTGGGTCTTTCCAGGTGAGAACCTATCAGCACAGTTCAGGAGATTTTGCTCCTTCTCATATTCTGGTTGTGGATCTATCATAGTTCGTGACGGCGGTGACCTCCAGCTGGAAGGGACACACCTACACCTCATCCGTCCAGTATGGACTCAAGGGCTTCAAGGATTGGCCCCATCATTGCTGTCACTGCTGTCAACAGCTTGCTGCCCCATTGCGTGACATGACACTGCCGCTCGGTCTGTGACACGTCATCTCTTGACTTCCAGGCAGAATACAAGCTAAAGCTGGACGCCCGTACACGTTTTGCGAGTGGCTCGCACTGTGGCGTGATCTCATGATCTCTTGTCTGAAAACGACGAAAATTGAGCACTCATTCTTTTCTTTCCTTCCCCCCCCCCCCCTTTTTTTTTTTTTTTTTTTTTTTTTTTTTTTTTTTTTACTGTATTAGAAATCCACCATGTAGAAAGGTTGCGGAATCCTGACTCTGCCTAAGCTCTCTCCCCGAAAGTTCACTCCCTTTAATCATAGAGCGTAGACAGATGATATTTATCATTAATAGCCTTTTGTCGGGCGCAGTATCAAAATGTGCATTCGCTTGCAGCACCTTACAAAGGCATGTACAGAAATACATATGTGCGCTCGCTAATATCCGTGGGGTATGATTATATATTCAATGCATAGATGTATACATAAACGTAACCGTATATACATTCATACATACGGCTCAAATCTACGTTTATTAATGAACACCAGACTCACATACTTGTATGATTCATTTATTTTTCAGCGAATGGATCAATGGTATAAAAAAGATATTGTAGAAATCAAGTGATTCATATATTATCTAGCGAATGTATCTATGGTACAAAAAAAGCTCTCTAAAAGAAAAGAAAAAAAAGGGTATCGTAGGAATCAAGCAATCAAATCAATAAAACCACCCCTTCCCTCCCTTCCCCCTTCCATCCCCCCCCCCCCCTCCCCTCCGATCACCCGCCACCCACACCCACACCCGCCGCCTCCCCCTTCCGCCCCCCACCCCCACCCCCATGCGTCCGCCCCCTCTCCCTAACCCTCCGAACACCAGTCTGTCGCCACAAACAAAACAATTCTCTTCCGATCCCACAGAGAAATGAATGCAAATTCATCGAAAGCGAAACGTTACGGTCCCCGCCCCCAACTAACCCACCCCCCCTCCCCCCTTCACCTCTGCACCTTCCCCCAACACAAACACCAAAAAGTCATTAAGCAGCGGCGCGGTGGCATATACGATTTCTCATACAGGTTTTTTTGGTTTGTAAGTGAAAAGGGATTGGCTGTCTGGAACAGATGACGGTAGATTGTTCCATACTTCAGCACACTGAAAGCGAAAGTTTCTTTGACCAGCAGAATACATACTGTCAGATAGATAGATAGATAGGTAGTCAGACTGACAGATATAGATATGTAGATGTGTGTGTGTGTAAGCGCACGCGCGTGTGTGTGCGTGCGTGCGTGCGTGTGTGTGTGTGTGTGCGCGCGCGTACGTGCGTGTGTGCGCGCGTGCGTGCGTGTGTGCGTGTGTGCGCGCGTGTGCGCGTGCTTGCGCGCGCGCGCGTAGCGTGTGTGTGTGTGTGTGTGTGTATGGTGTGTGTGTGTGTGTGTGTGTGTGTGTGTGTGTGTGTGTGTGTGTGTGTGTGTGTGTGTGTGCGTGTGTGCGTGTGTGTGTGCGCGCGTGTGTTTGTGTGTGTAAAAACAAATACTGAAAAAAATTAGAGTTTTGAAACCAATGATCATCGAGAATCCTGGAAAAAAAGATACAAGAAGATAGTTCCAGAGTACTTACTGCCAGAGGGAAAGTACGAGAAGGCACATGAGATGCAAACTGTTCAGACAGATAAGTACCAAGTGTGTCATCTGAAACCTTCAATACGAACGGATCCCTTTTTTCAACCATTTAATTCGAGCTTCAATGGGACACCAGTGTAGGACAGAAATAGTGTTGTTACGTTTTCTTTTTTAAGTTTAGCAGAATTGTTTTGAACATTTTAAGCTGCATAAGAGAATGAAGAAGGGAGATCAGCAAGAAGACTATAACAGTGGCCTAATCTGTGTAGAGTCAGATGAAAGCAGCCGTGCTGTACGTGCTTGTGAAAGGACACTAAGCCAGGGTCCGTACTTACATGTCGTCGGTAAACTTACTTCTACAACGAGATGACCTCCTGGGTACAAACCCTGTGGGTTCAGCGCAATCTACTTTCGTATCCTATATCCTCTGGGTTTTGTCTCGGTTTCTACCTACGAAGTATCCAGAAAGTAAAGTGTGAAGGTCAGATAAAAAGAGGGATTCCCTCCTTCTGCGCATGTCGTGAATAACCGCAAACGTTCTGCGCATGTCCGTCGCCATCAATGTCGTTGACATAATCGCTTCGAAACAGCGTGCCGTCTGCTTCACAGATGCGGAGGTTCTTGTCCTCTTGCAGGCCATTAGAGATGACCGGCAAGTTCTGTTGTTTAGGGTAAAATTCTAGCAACATAGTCCGTAAAAAGAATGAAGCATGGGAGAGAGATTTGCAGCTGATGTGTCAGCCTTGGGCGTAGCGTTGCGCACAGTGACGGGGGTGCGCGCAACAAATGGAGAGATTTAAAGAAGGAGGTGTTGGGGCAAAAGGTTGCTGCAAAGACTGGGGGGAAGCCTCCGCAGAAACTCCGCCCATTCACAGACTTAGTGAACGCCATCCTTGGTGAGGGCTCTGCTCTATCATCTGGCATTGCAGGTATGTAACATGTACGCTGGAATTGTTGTGTGTGTTTCAGTGTTTGTGTGAATGATTTGGGTGTCAGTTACTGTTCCCTGTGATCTGTATCACTGTTGATCTGTCATTCTGTGCCTTGTGTGAAATGTGTTACTGCTACTGTTGTCAATGACGTTAGTCAGTTTAATGTCAGACTGTGACATCTTTCATCATTATGATTTTTTTCTTTTGACAGGCTAACAACATGACAATGTAGAAGTGTAATCAATGATCAGTGTGTAACTGAGAGTGAGACTGACACACTCTCTCTCTCTCTCTCTGGCTGTGAGTGTGTCATTGTGTTGTGTTATGTGTGTGCAGGTGATGTGATATGAATCCTGCAAATAATGACAAATGACAGGTGATGTTCAGTCTGTGCCATACAGCAGGGGAGGGGATGTTCAGTCTGTGCCATACAGCAGGGGATGTTCAGGGATGTTCAGTCTGTGCCATACAGCAGGGGATGTTCAGTCTGTGCCATACAGCAGGGGATGTGTCAGCCATACAGCAGGGGATGATCAGTCTGTGCCATACAGCAGGGGATGTTCAGTCTGTGCCATACAGCAGGGGGATGATCAGCCATACAGCAGGGGTGTTCAGCCATACAGCAGGGGATGTTCAGTCATACAGCAGGGGATGTTCAGTCTGTGTGCCATACAGCATGGGATGATCAGCCATACAGCAGGGGATGTTCAGTCTGTGCCATACAGCAGGGGATGATCATCAGCCATACAGCAGGGGATGTTCAGTCTGTGCCATACAGCAGGGGATGTTCAGTCTGTGCCATACAGCAGGGGATGTTCAGCCATACAGCAGGGGATGTTCAGTCTGTGCCATACAGCAGGGGGATCTGATCAGCCATACAGCAGAGGATGTTCAGTCATACAGCAGGGGATGTTCAGTCTGTGCCATACAGCAGGGGTACAGCATGTTCAGTCTGTGCCATACAGCAGGGGATGTTCAGTCTGTGCCATACAGCAGGGGATGTTCAGTCTGTGCCATACAGCAGGGATGTTCAGTCTGTGCCATACAGCAGGGGATGTTCAGTCTGTGTCATACAGCAGGGATGTTCAGTCTGTGCCATACAGCAGGGGGATGTTCAGGGGATCTGTGCCATACAGCAGGGGATGTTCAGTCTGTGCCATACAGCAGGGGATGTTCAGTCCTGTGCCATACAGCAGGGGATGTTCAGTCTGTGCCTGTGTTCAGTCTGCCATACAGCAGGGGATGTTCAGTCTGTGTCATACAGCAGGGGATGTTCAGCCATACAGCAGGGGATGTTCAGTCTGTACATACAGCAGGGGATGTTCAGTCGGTGCCATACAGCAGGGGATGTTCAGTCTGTGCCATACAGCAGGGGATGTTCAGTCTGTGCCATACAGCAGGGGATGTTCAGCCATACAGCAGGGGATGTTCAGCCATACAGCAGGGGATGTTCAGTCTGTGCCATACAGCAGGGGATGTTGTTACAGCAGGGGATGTTCAGTCTGTGCCATACAGCAGGGGATGTTCAGTCTGTGCCATACAGCAGGGATGTTCAGCCATACAGCAGGGGATGTCTGTGCCATACATCAGTCTGTGCCATACAGCAGGGGATGTTCATCTGTGTCATACAGTCTGTGCCATACAGCAGGGGATGTTCAGTCTGTGCCATACAGCAGGGGGGGATGTTCAGCCATACAGCAGGGGGGGATGTTCAGTCATACAGCAGGGGATGTTCAGTCAGCAGGGATCCATACAGCAGGGGATGTTCAGTCTGTGGGATGTTCAGTCTGTGCCGCATACAGCAGGGGATGTTCAGTCTGTGTCATACAGCAGTCTGTGTCATACAGGCAGGGGATGTTCATGTTCAGTCTGTGTCATACAGCAGGGGATGTTCAGTCTGTGCCATACAGCAGGGATGTTCAGTCTGTGCCATACACAGGGGATGTTCAGTCTGCCATACAGCAGGGGATGTTTAGTCTGTGCCATACAGCAGGGGATGTCTGTGTCATACAGCAGGGGATGTTCAACCAGGGGATGCTCAGGTCGGACTGATTTCTTGTCATGACGTCTTACAGATAGCGTTTTCAGTTTCCCGCCAAGACAAAGATTTTTCAAAATGACTCCGTGTTTTTTTTTTTTGTTGTTTTTTTTCGCCAGTCTGACAAAGTCGGGAAGAACACGAAGACGACGCTTTCCTTAACACCAGCCTGCACCTGTCGCCACTACCACAGATCTGCACGCGCACACACGCCCACACACGTACTGCGCAAACACACACACACACACACACACACACACACACACACACACACACACACTACGCAAACGCGTGCATACACGCACGCACGCTCGCACGCACGCACGCACGCATACATACACATACATATACAAACGCGTGCACAGGCACGCACGCAACGCTCGCACGCACACGCACGCACGCACGCACGCACGCACGCACGCACGCACACACACACACACACACACACACACACAAGACTATTGGTGATTCGGTTT
>JADBJO010000393.1:622500-625000 GCA_016801955.1 Conus betulinus
ATCAGAAAAAGAGAGTGTGATTCGCAGTTTAGTTTTTTTTTTTTTATGTATATAAAGCTTTCTGCTCAACAGAAACATTGTTTTCTTGATTGCATTTTGTAATTTTAGGACTCGTGATACTGCAGCCTTTATGATAATTTTCTTGTAATATTGATATCGCCCCTTCCATATGGGGCTATGGCCTTAATGATTGAATCTGAATCTCTCTCTCTCTCTCTCTCTCTCTCTCTCTCTCTCTCTCTCTCTCTCTCTCTCTCTCTCTCTCTCTTCTCTCTCTCTCTCTCTCTCTCTCTCGCCTGACTGCCCAAATTTAACATTTGGTTGTTATGGTCTTTTCCTTAGTTCAGATTTCCGTTGAAACCCATACCAGGGTTACCTGCGTTTGTTCCTGGTTGACCGTGGTTTCCACCGGACCATGCTGAAGATCAAAAGGCGACGGCTGAGCTGGATACATGTTCATGTGTATTGAAGCATTTCTTTCTTCTGCTATTGTGATCGTGTGCGTGTGTTTGGCTCAGGGGTGACTAAGCAAGGTTGGAACTGTCTCCACCCCCCCCCCCACCCCCCCCACCCCCACCCCCAGTACATACAAAATCTCACAGAATGATTCTCTCTCTCTCTCCCTCTCTCTCCCCTTCCCAACACACACAAAATCTCACAGAATAAATTCTCTCTCTCTCTCTCTCTCTCTCTCTCTCTCTCTCTCTCTCTCTCTCTCTCTCTCTCTCTCTTCTTCCAACACAACACAATCTCATAGAATAATTCTCTCTCCTCTCTCTCTCTCTCTCTCTCTCTCTCTCTCTCTCTCTCTCTCTCTCTCCCTCTCTCTCCCAACACACACACTCTCATCTCTCAGAAGTCTCTCCTCTCTTCTCCTCTCTCCGTCTCTCCTCTCTCTCTCTCCTCTCTCTCTCTCTCCTCTCTCTCTCTCTCTCTCTCTGCCCAACACACACACAATCTCACAGAATAAATCTCTCTCTCTCTCTCTCTCTCTAAAACACAACACTCAATCTCCAAATAAAAAAAAAAAGACAAAGAAATACAATTATGGAAAAAATAAAAAAAGAAAAGACGGAAGAACAAAAGAAGAACGAGAAGAAGAGAAAAGAAGAGAAAAGGACACGAAAGAGAGAAAGATACGAAGAAAAAAAAAAAAAAAAAACATGAAAAAAAGAAAGGAGTTAATGAAGAAAGAACGAAAGACGGGAATGAATTTTTTACAAAAAAGACAAGAAGGAATGTAGAAAGAAGGAAAGAGGGGAAGGAACAAATAAGAAAGTAAAGGGAGGAAAACAGCTGAACACAAACCCCATCAATCTTCTCTGGTGAAAAAAAAAAAGAAAGAAAAGAAAATTGTCGACGAGATGTATTTTTTCTTTTCTTTCTTTCATTTTTGGGGAGGGGGGGGGGGAGAAATGGGGAGGGGGAACTGGCGGGTGGGTGTGGGTTGGGTTAGAGGACGGTGCTGACATTTAACATCTGTGGCAAAGGAAGAAAACAAAGGACTGATTTAAGGAAGGTCTGTCTGGGGTGGTCGAAAAGAAGAACTAAATAGAAAGAGAATCTGGAATGGGAGGTCTGGGGTGGGGAGTGTGGGGGGGGGGCATAAAAAAGCACACACACACACACACACACACACACACACACACACACACACACACACACACACACACACACACGCACGCACGCACGTACGCACGCACACATTGAGAGAGAGACAGAAAGAGAGAGACACAGAGAGAGAGACAGACAGACACAGACCGACAGATATAGACAGACAGACAGACAGACAGACAGACAGACAGTTAAACAGAAAGACATACAAGACTCAAGACTCAAGACTCATATTTCATGACGAAAAGTTCAACAGTTCATACCACACATGAAACCACATGGACCATGAAAGGGACTTCCAGCCTTATCTAGAACCATCATCAAGGAAAACGGGCGATGCAAGCAGGAGGAACGGACAGGGTGTGGGGGTGGCAAAGGATTGGAGTATCAGGAGGGTGGCAAACAACGGGGAGAGAAAATGAAGAGAATTCTTTCAATGGCAATAATTCATGTCAATTCAAATTTTCTGATTTTCTGACCAAATTGTTATTAAATCTCTGATTAACACAAATAAACTGGTTTTGTGCCACATTTCTGAACTTCAGCTCATGATGAATTAATCTTCCAATATCATTCAAACGCTTCGGCTAGGACCAATGACGGTCCCTCTTTCAGTTTCCCTAAATCGACATGTGATGTTGTATTGCTACATCTATCGTCGAACATCGACACAAAACAACTGATTCATTATCTAAATTATACATGCCATGTAAATTGGTGTTTTGGTAGACACGTTTAGGATTTTTCAGGGTAAAGAAAGTGTGCTATATTTTCAGCATGTAGATCTGCATGCAAATCCTACACTTCAAAACTACAAAGAAACAAAGGACTTTAAAATTAAAGATGGGAATGTGTTGCCTAGAATCCAAACTGTTTTAGATATTTC
>JADBJO010000393.1:630000-632500 GCA_016801955.1 Conus betulinus
AGAGAGACAGACAAACAGACAGAAGACAGACCAACATACTGACAGAGAGAGAGCCAGAGACAGACAGACAGATAGTCAGGCAGATAGTCAGACAGACAGTCAGACAGACAGAGACAGACAGAAGACAGACAGACAGACTGACAGAAAGAGACAGACAGACAGACAGACAGACAGACAGACAGACAGACAGACAGACAGACAGACAGAGACAGACAGAGACGGACAGACAGAGACAGAGACAGAGTCAGAAAGATAGAAAACAGACGGACAGACTGACAGACAGAGAGACAGACAGACAGAGACAAAGAGACAGACAGACAGAGATGTTACTCATAACGCACATTTTCTCTTGCTGTGTTAGCTACCCTTGCTTCCGATGCTTCGGGTGCCCTCTATCAATTGCTCACGCTCTGCAAAGCCGTGGAGTTTTTTTGTTTCTTTGTTTGTTTTCATTTTAATACTGCCTTCGTCTCATGGAAATTCTGATTGAAAAACGTCCTTCGATTTGTCATCCATCTTATTGTATTCTCTTCGAAAAAAAAAAATCTTTAATTTGCTACCTGTCACTTTTTCTCATCTTCAAAAAAAAATGTCATCTAATTCATTATCACGTCATGTCATCTTACAAAAAAAAAGTCTTCTGATTTACAGTCTGTAACTTTCTGTTATTAAAAAAATGTCCTGTGATTAACTGTCTATGACTTCATATCATCAAAGAAAAAAACGTCCCTTAATTTACTGTCTATGACGTCATGTCATCTACAAGAAATATCATTTATTTAACTGCATATGTCACTTCCGTCATCCGAGAAATGTGTCCATTTCATTTACTGTCAACCACATACGTAATCTTGGAATTAGTGCACTTCAATTTACTGTGATGTCATGGCATCTCAATCACTAACATTCCTTACATCATTATTCATATTACGTTATATCATTCCAGAAAAAAAGTCCATAAAATTACTTGATTGTCACATTACGCGATCTTAAAAAAATAACTTCATTGATTGCCACTGGACCATGAGCGATAAGCACGCGGAATTCCCGTATGTTGAAGAAAATGATGGACAAAGCGCAGCATGAAGATGTTCAGGACAAAACAGGGTGGTATGAAGACTCTCATGAATGAAAAGCAGCGCACAGCAAAAGCAGATAAGACGTTTGAGGACCAAGCCAGGATTTAAACCACAGAGCCAAGGTCATCCATTCTGACTGTTCACAGGAGGAATTGGAACGGGCTCTTGATGCCAAACACTAGAAATTTAACGTGGTACCCAAAGTGCAGAAGATGGGGAGGATTTAGATATAAAAAAAAAAGTCAACACAACCCAGCGTTGATGATGGACAACATCACACTTCAGCACAAACTAAGCACATTTGCAGACATAGTGTATGGCATGCTGTCGGAATGAAGCAACCAAGACTGAAGATACCTCCTCACATCTCGAACCCTAGTGACAAATGGATAACATACAGAGCAGAAAAGGGAATTTCAAGAACAAATGAGGGCAGCTTTTTCAGTCGAGGAGAAAGCACCGGTGAAGCTCTAGGACTTGTTGATAGAACACCACAGTGCCCTGAGCAGAGAAGATTGAGCAGGAAAGGGAAGAAAGGAAAAGAAAAAAAACACGATGGCTGCTCCAGAAAACGTCTTCCAGTTCGCCGGGAAACTCTTTGAGCATCAAAAATCAGGGACACTCACACTGGACAGAGAAACTCTTAAACCGAATCTCAACCCAGACAATGCCAACCCTCAGAGCAAGGCACCACATGATGTCTGGGGGCATGACGCAGCCTGAAGCGCCAGGGAAAATGTTCGATGACAGGCCACCAGCACTGGATGAAGTGAAGAAACTGGTTAAAAAAAATCCAGAGGGAGTTCTTCGCCAGGACCTAACAGACAACCCTGCGTGCTGTACGAGAAATGCCCCAATGTGATTGAGAGCATCAACAAACTGAACTGACAAATTCTGCATGGAGAACCTTGGAGAACGGCGACCAATGGATTGTAACTGATGGAGTCTATATTAAAAAAGACATCAACCCGTTCAGAAAAACATCATCACTTTTGAACGTTAAGGGGCACGGCAAGGAGGCCGTTTAAATACGTCACAGAAACCGAGTACTTGGGTGCATGGGTCCAGATAGAGACATGCCGTCGTGTCTGGCTGCGTGGAACACGCCACTGTGGTGTTGAAGCAACCAAAAGAGCTGAGGCTCCATCTGGAACACGCACCTGAATCAGCATCACTAAAGATAATCCAATTGGCCTTTGAGATGTATAAGTTCCAATGGAACATCAGCGCCACTGAGGATAATTCAATTGACCTTTGAGATGTGTAAGTTCCAATGGAACATCAGCACCACTGAGGATAATTCAATTGGCCTTTGAGATGTATACGTTCCAATGGAACACCCGAGAATTGTGGAAGAAGTATATCAATGAGGCTCTTCATAACAGAATTAACTTCATTGTATAAAGAATCGAACGTGGATG
>JADBJO010000393.1:647500-650000 GCA_016801955.1 Conus betulinus
TTAAGTCTGTTTCTATCGTCAGTTTTATCTCTTGCCAAGGATAGACATGCGTATACACAGATACACATGTACTCATAAAAGCACGTGCGTGCACAGACAGATCACTACAGTCGGTCGAGAAATCGTAATCCTCTTTGTCCATTATGTGGTGCGTTAAGAGGAGATGGATTTCATTTTGTGCTCATTTGCCCAGAACTTGGTGATCTCACAGAACAATTTCTTCCACACAATTTTTTCAAACAACTTGCTTGTTTCAACTTGTTATGTTGATGTCGTCGACAAATGAGAATGTTGTTAAGCTCAGTTCAGTTCAGTGGTTTATTTAATATCTTTTCATCGCCAGATGATATCAGACACACATCGTTAAGCAGGGTGTGTTGTATTTGAACAAAACACTCAAGAGAAGAAGTCTGTGCTTAACATTGGTAATAGTTCTTGAGACTTCATATCTTTTCCATGTACACCCTGTTTCAAAGGGGCTATGGCCTTTATGACTAAACTGTCAATGTCTATGTCTCTCTCTCTCTCTGTCTGTCTCTCTCTCTCTCTCTCTCTCTCACACACACACACACACACACACACACACACACACACACACAAAAACTATGAACGATTAAGACGCAACTTTCAAGGACAGAGGAACAAAGGCACGGAACAGAACGTCGTCAGTAGACATGTTTATGAGGTTTAACTTTCCTACAAATATCAGGTGTCCCAGAGGCTCAGTGGCTAGTGCGCGAGTCATTAAGCGGAAAATGAGCATGTCCAGAGGGGCATGGGTTCGAATCCCAGCCATGGCTCGTCCCAAGATGGGAAAGAAAGGGGGAGCAGAGGGACATCCGGAGTCATGAAACCGGGTGTGGGCCCACCCCCCCTAGAGTATCAGGAGATAAGAGCCGAAACACTCGCTTGAAGGGGGCTTCTCTTCTGAGGACTCTCTGCTGCCACGCTCTCCACGAGTTTCTTTCTACTTTTATGAAACCCACGCAAATTCTTGTTCAGAAGTCGATCAATCAACTAGTACCGACTTGTTCTTCGAGCTGTTCCACAACATGAACGACTTTCGTTTCATTCTGCCTTTTCTTCACTTCAGGCAGTTTGTATCAGAATTGCTGTCCTCGGCATTTTCAAGACAAACTTACCTACCAGTGTCATCTGTCCTGATGGATCGGTGCTCCTGTGGGGATCGTCTCTTTCAGGCTGGTCTGTGGCACTAATGGCCGACCCTTTCAAAGAAGACACCGTCTTTCCCCAAAACGCAAACACACCAAAAGACGAGTAGTAAACTGGAAAGTGCCTCCCCAAGCAACAAAGCGATCAAAAAACTATTTACTGGAACTTACTGAGTGGGGGGTCGGGGTGGGGCGACTGGGAACTTACTGAGTGGGGGGTGGGGGTGTGGGGGGGGGTGGGGGGTGGGGGGGTGGGGGGGGAGGGGGAACTGGGGGGTCAGGGGAGATTACTACCGCTCAGACCACAGAAATCTGGGTCAGAGTAAATAACCTCAGACAGTTGATGGAAGTCATTTGGAAAACAGGAAACCTCTCGACGCCAAAAACACCTAAATCCCACTTTCCTTCCTCACTTCCCCCTCTTTTCCTCACACACACACACACACACACACACACACACACACACACACACACACACACACACACACACACACACATGCACACACACGCATGCACACACGCGCGCACACACACACACACACACACACACACACACACACACACACGCTCGTGCGCGCTCACACGCTGCGCGCGCGCACACGCACGTACGCACGCACGCACACACACACACACACACACACACACACACACACACACACACACATACACACACACACGCACGCACGCACGCACGCAAGTACACACACAGGTACACACGCACGCACACACACACACACGCATACACTTTTGTGCGCACACAAAACATGTGTGCCCAAATACAGAAGTGTGCCCAGAGAGAGAGAGAGAGAGAGAGAGAGAGAGAGAGAGAGAGAGAGAGAGAGAGAGAGAGAGAGAGAGAGAGAGAGAGACATTGAGGTGATACAGGAGGCACAGACACAAGCACTCACTTAACTCCCCTATCTCACACACGTGGGCAGCGCGCTTCCAGACGGATACGATCATCCCATCTGCAATGCAGAGCCGTCATCATCATATCACGCTGAACACACGGTCTGCAAAGAAACGTAGAAGAAAGCACTGCAAAAGGCACAAGATGCTTGTCATGAAAAGACCCAGTCAGCAAGGCCAGGTGACCAAGAAGGCCATTCCGCTAATGCCAGAATGGGTAGAGGACAGCCACGTGCAAGTTCAATGTCATTATAGGATGAAAAAAAAAAAAAACAGACAAGACCCAACTATTGGCTTTATGCTTTGCTTCGACTGCTTTGCGGCGAACTGATGTTAGAACACAACGTCGAGCACGATCATTATCTTGAAGGTCTGTTGAATATTCATTCCGTCAATGGACAGCAAAAAGAAAAGGGGAG
>JADBJO010000393.1:655000-657500 GCA_016801955.1 Conus betulinus
TCCAACTAAACCTCTCTCTCTCTCTTTCTCTGTGTGTGTGTGTGTGTGTGTGTGTGTGTGTGTGTGTGTGTGTGTGTGTGTGTGTGTGTGTGTGTGTGTGCGCGCGCGCGCGCGCGCTTGTCCACGCCTCCATCTTTCTCCTGTACACAGGTACAACGCTATGCTTCCATTGTCAGTCTGTCAGTTGCCTCTGTTTCTCCGTGTATCTACAGTGTGCAATTTCCTGATAGTCCACAACCCTTCTTCATAACATTTCTGATTTCTTGCCCCCTACCTTTAACCCTCCCCTCCCCACCCCACCCCACCCCCATGACCTCCAGCCGTCACAACCCATTCTTTGTAACATTACCATTCAAATCATATTGACATATTTTCATCCTCCTACGACAGTGCTAAAAACAGCCATGCTGAACCACTCAGCTGTTGTCAGCCGCCAAACAGCATTCCCGCACCCCTGAACAAAGGAGACTCCGCTGCCAAGAGCCTGTCAATTTAACGTCTGTAAAAACATTAAAATCCGTTTCTGTTATCATTGGAAATTTCAACTGAGACAGGGAATAGCTAGCAGTAAATAACGAATAAGTACACAGTAACTCCTGTTCTCCTGATGAGATAACTATTTATAACCTATCTCCTGATGAGAACAAGAGGTACGTATACTGATTCGTTACTGACTTGTTGTTATTAGACGTCTGGCGTGCTTGATGTGACCTGTGGCACAGAACGAGTGGGAAGGAGAGGGTGAAGAGGGGGAAGAGGGGAGAGACCTATGCGTAAGAAAGAAGCAAAAGGACGAAGCCTCCATTTATTGCCCTTTCACATTCTTCTGGTCGACACTTCTTCCCATCAGAAAAACACAACAAACTATCTTCTTTGAACGATATCCAGTCTTTTTGATCCACCGCCCTGAACGCGTGAACACCTGGCAGAACGACCATTCAGGTGTTGCAGTCTCTGTTCTTCACTGCAATCCACCGCCCTGAAGGCTGTGAAACACCCTGAAGGCTGTGAATACCTGGCAGAACGACCATTCAGGTGCTGCAGTCTTCTGTTCTTCACTGCGATCCACCGCCTTGAGGGCTGTGACCACCTGGCAGAACGACCATTCAGGTGCTGCAGTCTTCTGTTCTTCACTGCGATCCACCGCCCTGAAGGCTGTGAACACCTGGCAGAACGGACATTCAGGTGTTGCAGTCTTCTGTTCTTTACTGCGATCCATCGCCCTGAAGGCTGTGAACACTCTGAAGGCTGTGACCACCTGGCAGAAACGACCATTCAGGTGCTGCAGTCTTCTGTTCTTCACTGCGATCCATCGCCCTGAAGGCTGTGAACACCTGGCAGAACGACCATTCAGGTGTCGCAGTCTTCTGTTCTTCACTGCGATCCACCGCCCTGAAGGCTGTGAAACACCTGGCAGAACGACCATTCAGGTGTTGCAGTCTTCTGTTCTTCACTGCTAGTTGTCCTCAATGGGGTCAGACCTGGTGTCATGTCCTGTAATTACTCCACGCTCCTTGTCACTCCTCAGACGGGTACAAAATACAACATGGCCAAACTCTCCCTCTCTCTCTCTCTCTCTCTCTCTCTCTCACACACACACACACACACACACACACACACACACAAGTAAAACACACACACACACACACACCACACACAAGTAAAACACACACACCACACACACACACACACACACACACACACACACACACACACACACACACACCACACACACACACACAGAGGTTTACTGTGTGTCTGTCTGCAGCCTGTCCCGTTTCTATCAGTGTCAGTCAGTCAGTCTGTCTGTCTGTCTCTCTCTCTCATCTTTCCCCCCCCCTCTCCTCTGTCTCCTCTCCCCCTCTCCTTCCCCTTCCCCCCCCCCCCCCCCCCCCCCCCCCCCACCCCCCCCCCCCTCCCTCCCCCCCCCCCCCCCCCCCCCCTCCCAATCCCCCTCCCCCCCCCCCCCCCCCCCCCCCCCTGATCCCCTCTCTCTCTCTCTCTCTCTCTGTCAACAATGATGACCTTTTGGCGTGAATTTATTTCCAGTTCCGTGATCACCAAGCGTGCTCACAAAGAGATGGATTTTACACTTCAGTGCTCCCTCACGCCATGAAGGTCAATATAAACTACAAACAGTTAAGGTCATAGTTTCTTTTTCTTCGGGAGGTAAAATACGGCCCCAAATATCAAGTATTGTTGCCATGAAAAATACTACCTCCACGTTGTGATTAATGACACTAAAAGGTTCCTGTGATAAACTCTGGGTCTGAGTCACACACACACACACACACACACACACACACACACACACACACACACACACACACACACACACACACACACACACACACACACACATACACACACACACACACACACACACACACACACACACACACACAACACATACACACGCGCACACACACACACACACACACACACACACACACACACACACACATTCATGCAAGTATGCGCACTCACACACACACACACA
>JADBJO010000393.1:660000-665000 GCA_016801955.1 Conus betulinus
TCTCTCTCTCTCTCTCCTCTCTCTCCCTCCTCCAAAAGCATCTCCAAAACGGTAGAGCATCAACACTGATGTCTTTTTGGGCGTCCGCTCACTTTCAGCACTGTGACGAGCAAGTGTTCCCACAAAGAGATGGATTTGACACTTCGATGCTCCCTCATTCCACAAAAATAGTTATAGGATAAAAATCCTCTCTCCTCCCTCCTCTCTCTCTCTGCTCCGTCTCCTCCCTGTCTCTCTCTCTCCTCTCTCTCTCTCCTCTCTCCTCGCCCCTCCTCTTGCCCTCTCCTCTCCTTCATCGTCTCTCTCTCACCTCCCCCTCCCTCTCGCTCCTCCGTCTCTCACTCTCTCTCTCCTCCTCTCCCTCTCTCCCAGCTCTCTCCCTCCTCTGCTCTCTCTCCCCCCCCTCACTCTCTCTCCGCCTCTCTGCTCATCCGCTACTCAACTCCTCGCCTTCCTCTCTCTCTCTCATCTCTCTCCTCGGTCCCTTCCTTCTCTTCCCCTCTCCTCTCCTCTCCCTCTCCCTCTCGCCGTTCTCTCACCTCTCCCTCTCTCCTCTCCACGCCTCCTCTCCTCCTCTCTCTCTCGCGTCCTCCTCCCATCGTCTCTCTCCCTCCTCTCCATTCTCTCGTCTCCTCCTCCTTCTCCCTCTCGCCTCATCCTCAGCTCTCTTCACGTCCCGCCTCCTCTCCCCTCCAGTACCCTCTCTCTCTCTCTCTCCCCGCTCCTCTCCTCCTCCATCCTCCTCTCTCTCTTCGCTCTCTCCCCCTCCCCTCTCCTCTTCTTCCCATCCCTCCTCTCCACCTTTCTCTCTCTCCTCTCTCTCCTCTCCCCTTCTCTCTCATCTCCTCCCTCTCTCTCGACTTATCACCTCTCTCCTCCTCTTCTCCTCCCCGCTTCCTCTCCCCTCCCTCTCCTCTCTCTTCTCACTCTCTCCCTCTCTCCCGCGTCTCCTCCTTCTCCCTTCTCCATCGTCTCTCCCTCCAAGTCTCTCTCGTATCGCTCTCTCTCTCCACCCGTCATCAGGCCTCTCGCTCTTCGCCCTCTCCTCTCCGTTCCATCTCAACTCTCTGCTCGCGTCTCCCTCTATCTCCTCCCATCTCCAGTCCATCCATTCTCCCTCGCTCTTGCATCCCCGCTCTCTCTCAGAGCTCACTCCTTCTGTCATCTAGCTCCCCCTCGAATGAGTCTCTTGCTCTCTCTCCCAAATCCAATCCTCCCTCTCCCTCTCTCTGTCTCTTCGCCCGTCTCTCACCTCTCTCCTCCATCTCTCGGTCTCTCTCACTCCGTGTTCTCGCCAATTTCTCTCTCCTCCTCGGGCTCCTTCTCTCATCTCCTCATCTGAATCTCTTCCCTCTCGGCCGAATATCTCGTCTCGCGTCTCTCATCTTCTCCCTGCAACTCATCCTCCTGCCAGAGTTCCTCTTCTCTCTCTCTCGGTCGTCTCGCTGCTCTCTCGTCCGTTCTCTCGCTCTCCTCTCTCCGCAGCCTCTCGTCTCCCATCATTCTATCTTCCTCAATCCTCCTTCCTCTCCTCTCACTCGTCTCCTCTCTGGCAACTCTCCCTCTGCCTCTCTCCCGAATGCTCCGTCCTCCTCATCTATCGCATCTGCTCTCCGTTCTCTCTCCTTCTCACACTCACCTCATCTCCAATCTCTGCCTGCTTCTCTCCTTCACCGTCCCTCCTCTCTATCTCCTCTCTCTCATGCGATCGTCGTCTCTCTCTCTTCCCTCCTCTCTCTCCTGCATTTCTTCTTCTCTCTTCTCTCTTCTCTCTCTTCTCTCGTCAACTCCTGCGTGCGTCATCTTCTCGCCTGTCTCCGCACTCTCCTCTCTCTCCATGCAAGCTCTCTCTCGTCTCTCCTCACTCCTCTTGCTCAGTCTTCATCTCGACTCTCTCTGGGGCACTCTCCCTCTCTCTCACAGGGGGAGATGCGTCTGTCAGTCATCGTGTCAACCTCTCTCCTCTCTCTAGCCTCCTCTTCCCTCTCTCCGTCCACGTTCTCTCCCTCTGGTCGGCACTCTCTCCTTTTCAGCTTCTCTCTCTCATCCCTCTCCTTCTCACTCTCTCTTGTCCTCTCTCCGTCTCCCTCTTCTGCATTCGGCTGCATCCTCTCCTCTCTGCGTTCTCTCTCTCATCCTTCTCACGTCTCATCCTCTCTGTCTCCTCTCCTACGTCCTCATCTCCTCATTCGATGCTCTCCAGTCCCTGCTCTCCTCTCGCGTCATCTCTCTCTCTCTCCTGCCCTCTCTGCTCCCTATCACTGCCTCGCTCTCTCATCTCTCCGTCTCTGCATCATCTCTCGCCTTCTCGTCATCCTCCTCCTCTACCTCAGTCGCCGCCTCGTCTCTCTCTCTATGCTGTCCTCTCTCTCATCATCATCTCTGACATCGTCTCGTCTCCTCTCCCCACCCTGCTTCATAACTCTCTCCTCTATCGATTCCTCAGGGGGAGGGGCCTCCCTCTTTCTGTTCTCATCTCCTCCTCTCCTCTCCACTCACAAGTCTCTCTCCTCCTCTCTCTCCCCCCTTCTCTCATCTCTCATTCGTCATTGCGTCACTGCTCTTCTCTGCCATCACTCTCGAGATCTCATCTCCCTCTCGACTCCTTCGTTCTCTCTCCCATCCTCCTTCTCTCTTCTCCATCGTCTCTCGAGGTCTCTCAGGTCCCATCTTTCTCTCCCTCTCTCTCTCTCGCTTCATCATCGCCTGACTCATCATCTCTCTCCTCTAATCTCCTCATCCATCGTCACAATCCTCATGTCCATTCTCTCTCTATTGCACGACTTCCTCGTCTCATCTCCTCTCTTCTCCCCCCTCTCTCGCCTCCTCTTCTTCTCGTCTGCCTTCTCGCTCTCACTCTCCTCGGTCATCTCCTACTCGGCACGTCTCGGTCTAGGCTCTCTCCTCTCTCTCTCTCGAGTCTCCTCTCTCTCTCTATCTTCGTCTCGCTCTCACTCTCCTCGATTTCTTGCTTCGTGGCCCGTCTTCTCGCATTTCTCTCTATTCTCCTCCTCTCTCTTACACTATCCCCCGATCTCCTGCCTCATCTCTCCGTCATTCGATCCAGCTCTCGTCCATCACTGTCGTCGCTCTTTCCCTCAATCATCTCTCTGGCTCTTCCTCTCTGCCATCTCTCTTCATTCTCGCAATCTTATCCCGTGCTCCTGTCCTCAGTCTCCTCTCTCTTCTCTTCCTCCTCTCTCCTCTTCGATCTCTCTCTCTCTCTCACTTTCTCTCTTCGATCTCTCTCTCTGCCCTCGCCTCTATTCGCCCCTCTCTCCTCCCTCACATCCTATCGTCTCCGTCTACTCTCGTCGACTCTCACTGCCCTCCAGCTTGCTCTCGTGGTCCTCATGCTTCGCTAAATCTCTCCTCGTTCTTCTCGATCCCTCGTTCTCATCGCTCTCTCTCTCCCTTCGCTCCATCGTCAGGTTGCTTCTCTCCATACCTTCTGTCGTGGCATCTCTTTGCCTTCTAAAGCTCTTCTCTCTTGCTCTCCTCCCGTGCCTCTCTCTCTCCTCCTCCCTCCAGACCGTCTCTCCCTCTGCCCCTCACTTCCCCCATCTCGGTCGTCCTCTCTTCCTCTTCATCGCCGCCTCCTCTCGAGTGTCCTCATCAAGCCTATAGTCTGCTCCACTCTCCTCTCTTCAATCGTTCGGCTCTCGGTCGTTCTCTCTCTTTCTCTCCTCCTTCTTCGTTCTCCTCCACCCTCTCTCTCTCCTGAGTGTCTCCTAGTTTTCTCTCTTCTATTCTGCAATCGCCTCATCATCTTCGTCATCTTCTCTCTCTCCTGTGTGTGTGTGTGTGTGTGTGTGTGGTGTGTGTGTGTGTATCTTCATTGTATGGTTTTCATTGTAGTGTGGATTGATATAGATAGTCTGTTCTGCATGTGTTTCCTTCATTTCCGGGTAAATCTTCAAACACATCGGGAGGGTCCCCAGGGACATGTATGTATGTACATATCAAGCACACAGCGGGCAAGCTGCAAGGCGGCAAGCACATGACCACAACACAGACACACACAACACACACACACACACACACTCACTATCGCATCGCACAACAGCGACTACACACACACACGTCACTCACACACACACTAGCACACAGCACACACCGAGCGCGCGTCGCCGCGCTCGCGCATCGCACAATACTTTTGGCATTTCCACATGACTGCATAGCATGGCCTGTTTGACTAAATATCTCCATGGAGCAACAAATTTCACGAGATTATAAAAGAAAATCCTGAGATCTAAGCTCCCCACCCCCCCCCCGGCCGCCCCCCGTGCGCCCCCCCGGCCTTCAGTCCTTTCATTTGTGCATTTTGATGAACAGAGCGCACTACAAAACTGGGCTGGGACCAAGACTGATGCTTTTGGCAGCGTGGTGCTTCTGTCTCTCACAGTGTGCGGCATGCTGACCGTCAGGCATTTGCTCGGCTTAGCTCTTTGTCTGTGGCACACTGTGTCGTCAACTGTCTCTCCAGTTGGCATGCTCGCATGCAGTCTTTGTTCAGCAGCTCTTTTCTGTGGGCACTGTGCGTCTGTCTCTCCATTAGGGCTCCTTTTGCCCCATGCAGGTCTTTGCTCACATCTCTTTGTCCTGCATGGCGCACTATGCTTCTGTCTCTTCTGTCTCTCCAGTGTGAGCATGCTCCATGCAGGTCTCTTTGCTCACAGCTTCTTCTTTGACTGGCGTGGATATTGATTTCACGTTCTTTGGGAACGTTCCATAGTGAGCACAGGACGAATAAGCCGTGTCGGGGCTCCTTGTAGTTGGGCGGAATTACCGCTCACAACACACTTCTCGCACTATCCTTATCAACTCTCTCTCTATTCCATCTCTCTCACAGTGTCAGGATCACCCGTATTGCGTCTTCTCTTCCTTTATTCGTCTCAATTCAAACGACGCCGCGCCCTCATCACGTCTGTCTCTCATTCGTGCTTCGCCCCTCGAGTCCGTCTGCTTCTCCAAGATCCATGAGATCGTGCCCCGATCTC
>JADBJO010000393.1:670000-672500 GCA_016801955.1 Conus betulinus
CCCTTGACGTCTGCAGGGCTTACGGGGCAGACGATGCGTTAGCAGGGACAAACCCAAAAACCCAAACAAAAATACTATGCCAGTGGGGGAATAAAGGACATGGTCAATGACTTATGGATGTTGATCATGGAGATGAGATCTACAGTACTATAGTGTGTGTGTGTGTGTGTGTGTGTGTGTGTGTGTGTGTGTGTGTGTGTGTGTGTGTGTGTGTGTGTGTGTGTGTGTGTGTGAACGTGTGTGTGTGTGTGTGTGTGTGTGTGTGTGTGTGTGTGTGTGTGTGTGTGTGTGTGTGTGTGTGTGTGTGTGCAAATACCTGAGTGATGATGTTTGCGGTTGTGTGGATTAATCCTTTGAGACTTCATAGTATCAGACCTTACGCTGTTCTGATGGACAATAAACAAGTAGGGTAACTCTTGCTCCCAATAGAAAACCTAACACAGAGAAACCTTTATTCAAGACTGGCGCAGTCTTTTACACTTGAATAAAGTCAGACAAATACAAAGACAAACAATCTAATGGTGGGAAAAAAAAACAAGCGTAGGCCAACAACCCCTCTGTCATCACGGTAATGACTTGGCAAAGATTTGGACTTAAGGGGGGGGGGGGGGGGGGGGGGGGGGGGGCGTTGAAGATGAAGATACTGGGAACATGAAATTAAGAAAATATATTGTAAACATATAAAAACTCTTCACTAGCTGCATGAGGGAAGCATCGTAATCCCTCTCGAAGGAGGATCTATAATAATCAATAAGATCTTGAATAAAAGTGATTCTGCGTTAGTTTTTCTTACGGGAGCAAGAGTTACCCTACTTGTTTATTGTTTATTGTTTACTGTTCCCTGCCTCATTTCATTTTTCAATGCTGTTCTGATGGGTTCGACTCTGTTCTGTTCATATCCACAAGCATGCAAAAGCAAGCTTCGCATGCGCGCGATAACACACACACACACACACACACACACACACACACACACACGCACACACACACACGCACGCACGCACGCACGCACACACACACACACGCACACACACACACACACACACACACACACACACACGCACACACACGCACACACACACACACACACAATACAACACATCGCTCAGACGCACATACACAGCGGATCTCTCTCTCTCTCTCTCTCTCTCTCTCTCTCTCTCTCTCTCTCTCTCACTCCCCCCCCCCCCCCCCCCCCCCACACACACACACACATGCGCGTGCGCGCGCAAGCTTATGCCACATTGGGCGGACTCATTACTTCCGTTTTTCTCTCGGGCCTCCTACGTTCTGCACACAATGTGAAGAACCCCAGCTATAATAAACCGCCTGTTGGTTTGAAATATGCATAACAAACAAACATAAAAGATGTGCTGCCATTCTGTCTGGTTGTCCGCCCGTCTGTTTCTGCCTTCTTTTTTTCAGTCTTCTTTCTTTCTTGTTCTCTTCACTGTCTGCCTTTCTTGTCTTTTCCATCCTTTTTCACGTTCTCGTTTCTACCCTTTTCTCTCCCTCCCCCTCCCCCCTCCCTCCTCCCCCGTCCTACGTTTCCTTCTTAATGTTCGTTTCTTCTTCTTCTTTTTTTTTTTTGCCCTTCGGTCGTCTTTCTTTTTCTGTCTTATTCTTCTATTTTTTTTTCCCATCTTCCTTTCACGTTGTTTTATTTTGCTTTGTTTTTCTTTTGCTTCCTTTTTTTCTTCTTTTTTATGTCTTTATCTTTCTTTATTTCTGGTCCATTTTTCCTGCTCTTTTTTCCCTCTTCTTCCTTTTTGTTTCTTTCTCTCCCCGTTTTTTTTTTTTTTTGTCCTTTCTTTGCTTTTTTACATTCTTTCTGTCTTTGGTCTTTCTTTCTTGTGCTTTTTCTTCTTTTTCTCTCTGTTCTTCTCTTCTCTCTTCTTCCAGTGACTCTGATCTTTTTATTTCCTCCGCCTTTCTCTTGATCAACACTCAGCTGCCGTGGCTTGTCTTGAAGCTGGTCAGACCCAGGATCAAGTGGCCAAACACAGAACGTGACACAGAGCTAGCTCTGGAACCAGCGTCAGCGGACGGCCTCCATCAATGATAGTGCACGATGATAGTGCACGATCTGGAAGGCTAGGGACACTAACTCCGTCCGAAAGACCACAACATCCGGCTTCATGACCTATGGAGATCACTCTAGGTGGGGTACTCTGTGAACTGCAATTTAAGGCCTGTCTGGATACGGATGACTCTCAGAACAGCACAGCAATTTGAAATCTCCTTATTGAGGATGGGGAACTCTCAGAACAGCAATTTGAAATCTCCTTATTGAGGATGGGGTACTCTCAGAACAGCAAATTTGAAATCTCCTTATTGAGGATGGGGTACTCTCAACTCTCATTGAATGGGGCAGAACAGCAATTTGAAATCTCCTTATTGTTGAGGGTACTCTCAGGGGAACTCTCTTAGAACAGAACACATTTGAAATCTCCTTATTAGGATGGGGGAACTCTCAGAACAGCACATTTGAAATCTCCTT
>JADBJO010000393.1:687500-690000 GCA_016801955.1 Conus betulinus
TATCTTCCTTATACTTTATTTTCATCATACTTTAATGAATCAATGTATCAAGTCGTCGTATGTGTACCCCCCTTGCCTTAATGGCTTGTTAAGCTGAAGGCAATAAATCGTCAAAGCGTCAAAGCGTCTCTCTCTCTCTCTCTCCTCTCTCTCTCTCTCTCTCTCTCTCTCTCTCTCTCTCTCTCTCTCGTAACAGATCAGCTGCAGCCGCTGCCAAGGGACTGCCCATCCATTTCCATTCCCCCCCCCCCCCCCCCCCCTCTACTCCCCCCACTTCTCCGTGCTCTCATTCCTTCGCTTCCTCCTCCGCCGTCGACTCACCAACCCTCTACGACATCACAGACCCACGCACAATCTCTTCACTTCTCTCGCTCAGTGCTCTCCCTTGTCACAAGCGGTGACACACCGTATCCCACCAGCATTCGTGGAGAGTGGAAAAAAAAAAATATGAGAGAGAGAGAGAGAGAGAGAGAGAGAGAGACAGACAGACAGACAGACAGACAGACACAGAGAACAATTAAACACACACAATTGAACACAATGTTAATGTTTCAGACCTCCGGCCTACAACAATGTGAGGTGCAGTGCACTCATAAAGAGGAAAATGAGAAATGACAACAAAGGTTTTTTTGTTTTGTTTTTATGTACCAACAATGAGGGTACTTATGAGGGTAACCTATCATTCATACAGCGTGGGATACGAGTTCTCTTTTTTTTTTTTTTTTTTTTTTTTAGTGCACAATGAATATACATAGCAATATCTCTTGTAATATGTACATTTTCGTTTGCAAGTAATTGTTTTAGTTCAACAGAGGTCACGTTCTGAAATTGTCTGTGCTTCAGTATGTATTTTTGAGAGAGAGAGAGAGAGAGAGAGAGAGAGAGAGATGATCGAGAGAGAGAGAGAGAGAGAGAGAGAGAGAGAGAGAGAGATTAAGTCTATCGAGACAGAGAGAAAGGAGGGAGGGAGGAGAGAGAGAGAGAGGAGAGAGGAGAGAGAGAGAGAGAGAGAGGGAGAGAGAGGAGAGAGAGAGAGAGAGAGAGAGAGAGAGAGAGAGAGAGAGAGAGAGATTTAGTCTATCATATGATCTTCAGTTTAATACTGTTTAGAACATGATTTCGATTGTTGATCACCTCATTTCTGATTCCTTCTTGCTCGGAAAGGCGTTCAAAGGCACAGCATCGTTTCTGGCCCCTTGACGCGAAACTGTTCAATAACATACTGAAATTCAAATACAAGAACAAACTACATGATGAAAAAAATTATTTGTTAAAACAAAAACACTCTGTATTTTCTTCAAACTTTCATCGGAACGAAGCTGCTTTACTACTTGTCAAAGAGGAATACTGAAGATTTTTTTTTTTTTGCTTGTAAGGGATGCAGGGTTTTTGTTTGATTTTTTTTTAAACGTGTCATCTTAGCTTGCATAATGGATATTCCAGAAAGTTCAAAATAAGAGTGTATCTGACGTATCACACCAATAAAATCAACAGCAAACTGCTTAAACTATGGGTTATATCACGACCTGAGTCAGCATATATCCGAAAGTAAAAGGGGTCACCGTATATTCTTTAAACGCTAACACCACCCCTCCCCCCTTTCTTCCCCTCCCCTTCTCCTGCCCGATCCCTTGCCCCCCCACCCCCACCCCCACCCCTACGACTCAGCTGATATCAGGGACTTTGACAGGAACGAGGGAGTAGGGGTGATAATGATAATGATGTAACCTTTTTGGGGCAACTGTGAAAGTGGGGTAACGGGTGTAGGGGTGGGGGGTGGGGGTGGGGGATCTGTACCGTCAGGAGATAGCATGGTTTCATTTTGGTCGGGGACGTACCTGATGACGTGGCCTTATTCCACCATATATTTCTTTTTATTGACCAGAAGTTGGGCCGTAATTAGTTATACGGATTTGGAGATGATGAGCAGGGGGCCGGAATAGCTCAGTTGGTAGAGCGGCCGGACTCGTGATCCTGGGGTTGCGAGTTCAAATTTCGGTACAGGGGGATCTTCCCCTCGGAGTTAACATTGGTTCTCACTCCTCCATTTCCCATACAGTCCTTCGAATGAGAGTATAAACCGAGGTTCCGTGTGTAAACGCATGCATAAAATCTTGCACACACGTAAAATTCCATCACCAACTTTCGGAGGAGAAGGCCAGTTTGGCCTTTGGTATGGATGACACATTATACATAGCATGCACCTTCCCCGAAGATGGAGTATGGCTGCCTTAATGGCAGGATGAAAAACGGTCATACACACAAAACTCCACTGCCTGTCTATACAGGCAGTATCCGCAGGAGTATCAGCCTGCGTACGCAAAAAAGAAAGAAAGAAAGAAAGAAAGAAAGGAGATGATGAATCCATGCAGACAGGGGAAAGAAAGTGATCATGAATTATCAGACACAACAGTCAACTCTGACTTTCCTTATCACAGAACTGACAAACGGACCCTGGTGACTTCATCCAACTTCGTCTGACCGGACTGCTCATCTTCTG
>JADBJO010000393.1:695000-730000 GCA_016801955.1 Conus betulinus
TCTCTCTCTCTCTCTCTCTCTCTCTCCTTTTTCGCTCTTCATGCAACCCTTCACCTACCTCTCGATAACGATTTTTATTTTGCATCCAAACTTTGCGGGGGGGAGGGGGGGTGGGGGCAAAAGAAGAACTGATGACAGATATGCATTCTTCTCTCTCTCTCTCCTAAACATAAATGATCATGAATAAATCATCGCACCCAGTACAAGTCTAGATTATTCACACACACACACACACACACACACACACACACACACACACACACACACACACACACACACACAAACAGCAGCTCCTTTAAAAGATGACAGCGCAGCTTACACACAACGACTACGATTCTCGAACAACCGAGCATTCTCCATGTTCGTCATTCTCTCATCTCACCAACAGTCTTAGATCAAATCCGTTCAGTCTGAAAGCTTGTGGACTGTGGGACAGAACGAGCGCAGACGATAGGTGACGTCTGAAATGGGGAGGAGCATCCCACAACTTGGATCACCATCTTTCAATACCAGTGTATCAGTCACGCTTCGTCGAGGCTCGTGTTCACGCCACGCTGATTTTTTTTTTTCCTGCACGCATTTATCTGCTGCCGCCGCCGCTGTGAGAATGATCGCTGCTCGTCGTTGTAAAAAAAAATGGGACACTATGTTACAGACTTTAAAAACTTATAACAAATCGTGATGATAACAGTATTTATACAGCGCTTTTTTCTCGTGAAAAAAAAAGAAAGTAAAATAAAACGATTCAAAGCGTTACATGCATGCCGTGACTTTTCACGGAAACAGTTGTGGGCACACTCAAAGAGAATGGGGGGTGAGGAAGTGGTTGAAAATGGACGTGGGGGGGGGGGGGGGGGGGGGGGGTGTCAGCGATGAAAATAAGAGCGGTTTTGGGGCCTAGTTTTAGACGAGCTCAGCGTAAGTTTTTGACGAAGACGAAGAGGAAGCTGATTCCAGGAAAGTAGGTCAAAGTCAGAGAGAGAAAGAACGGCGGCCTACCAGCCGCCGTGGCGAAGTGGTTAGCGTCGCGGACTCCCAGCTGGAGGTCATGGGTTCGATTCCCATCACAGCAATGTATAATTTTTCGCCCCGAGCCAGAGTTGAGTTTGCTGCGGGCTGAATTGCGAAGACTGGGACCACACAGTCCAGGTTCATCCACTTCATGGATGCGTCTCTGAGAGTGTTGCTCAATTTCCCTGACCAGCACTGCAGGTGTATGTATCTCAAGGGCCTGGTTGACGCCGTGATAAATAATTGTAAAAGTAAGCGTAGAGTACAGCCCTGTTCTGCAGACTAATAACAAGAATGGAATTCCGTAGCATCATCTGCATCATTTTCATTCTCATCGATCGGCATTAAAAAAAAAAAAGAAAGAAGAGAAAACCGAGGCCAACTGCAGATCGTCGAGATCGCTGTCAATTCGGAGGCTGGGTGAGTCAGAACGCAGAGAACAGGATGGGATGAGAGGTGAAGGCTGCCATACAGGTGGGAAGGAGCAGAGCTGTTGATGCAGTCATAGCTGTTGATGCAGTCATAGCTGTTGACTGTTGATGCAGTCATAGCTGTTGATGCAGTCATAGCTGTTGATTGTAGGCATCTCTGTCCTGGGCTCTTTTCTCCAGCTGGTTCCAAGTCATCCCCATGTTCCTGATGTCTGCTTCCAGGTCCCTGCGCCAGGTGTTCCTTGGCCGACCCTCTTTTCGTTTTCCTTGGGGGTTCCATGTTAGGGCTGTTGTCTGGTGATGCTGCTTGCAGGCTTCCGCAGCGTATGTCCAATCCAGCCCCAACGTCGTTTCTTGATTTCCTGTTCTGCGGGCAGCTGGTTTGTTCTCTCCAAAAGCTCGTTGTTGTTGATGGCGTCTGGCCATCGGATGCGGAGAATCTTGCGCATCTTGCAGAATCTTGTTTATGAGCACCTGCACTTCTTCTTGGTGGTGGCAGCTGTAGTTCTCCAGATTTCCGCTCCATATAACAGAACTGCTTTGATGTTGGTGTTGAAGAGCCTGACTTCGGTGTTCACTGACAGTTCCTTGGAGCTCCAGATGTTCCGTAGCTATACGAACGCTGCCCTGGTCTTTCCGATCCTTGCTCTGATGTCGGCGTCTGTGCCGCCCCCCCCCCCCCCCCCCCCCCTCCCCCTCCTCCCCCTCCTGTCGATGACACTGCCCAGGTAGGTAAATGCTTCTACTTGCTCTGGCGTCTCGAGGTCCAGCATGATCGTTGGTGCTGACAGTGTTGGCCTTGAGAATCTTGCTCTTGACTTTATGGATGTTGAGCCCTACTTGTGCTGATGTGGCTGCTACGTTGCTTGTCTTCTCTTGCATCTGATGTTGAGTGTGCGAAAGTTGTGCCAGGTCGTTGGCGAAGTCCAAATCGTCAAACTGCGTCCAGGGTGTCCACTGGATCCCATGTCTTCTCTGAGCTGTTGCTTACTGCATACTGCCCGAAAGAAGAGGGTTTGTGGTAGTGCGCAGATCTCTGCCACGCAATTTTTTTTTTCGCCAGTGGAAGTTCTAGTAGTTAAAGACTGAAACAACTATTTTCCATGGGGGTTTTGAAAAAAAAAATGGAACGTGGAAAAAAAATGGGACAATTCAAATCTTCCATCACCGAAAAGTTTCAATACTCCACTTATATGTTACTTCAAAGACAGTTACAAAACAGGTTAACACGGACTTCGCATCATTCGTGTTTCAGAGGAAGCTCTTGCAACAACCTTGATGGCTGAATCATGGTTCCGGTTTTCGATCCCAGATCTGAACTACAAATCGCAACCATTCAAACTTTACGGGGTCCGTTCCTACGACCACAAGTTCACCTTCCCACAAAGTTTCGTTAAGATCGGATTGGTAGTTTTGGCAAGCTGCTGCTGACAAGACAAACAAACATACAAACAAAATCAGGAGGACACATCATCGCCCGGGAAGTTAAGAAATAAGCAAACAAGCAAACATACAATAAACAGTCCTCGTTAATAACTGAATTACAGCTTGATACATTCTTACCATGACATGGAAGTTGTCATCGGATAAAAAAAAAAAAGTAAAAGAAACACCATGACGTATAGAACAACTCAAACCATTGACAAAGTTTTCTAGTACTGAATCCCCATTCGATTTTCAATCAAGTCTGTGTAGAACGTATGCCGGTCAGTGAGCCCAGACGTTCTCGTAATGAAAATCCTGCATCCTGCCTGCAGTGGTGGCCCATGTTCTGAGGATAAGCGGGTTGCGTTTCTTCATAGTAAAGGAGTTGACCTTTCCATTTCATATCGAGGACGCACACCAAATCATCTTCCTTTGTTTTGTGCTCTCGCTGACATTGAAAGTTTCAAACAGGAATAGTTTCTAAGGAAGAAAAAAAAAATGAGATGATTTTCTGTTACATTTTTCGCAAATTCTCATTTTGTTGATCACAACTATCAGTGAAACAGCGGCTTTTTTTTTTTTTTTTACTTTTTTTTCACAAGGTATATGGCAACTCCATGCCTATGTAGAGAGAGAGAGAGAGAGAGAGAGAGAGAGAGAGAGAGAGAGAGAGAGATCGCGTTTGCAATGTTGTATGCGTGTGACTGTACGTGTCATTGCGATCGCGCAGGCGCGCATGTGTGTGTGTGTGTGTGTGTGTGTGTGTGTGTGTGTGTGTGTGTGTGTGTGTGTGTGTGTGTGTCTGTGTGTGTGTCTGTGTGTGAGTTAGTGCGAGAATGCGTGCGTGCGCCTGCCTATCTGTATGCGTGGATGAAATTCGAAAACACCTGGCAGGAAGACAGATTATGTCCGGTGTTTGTATTTCGTTCCTCAGTTAAGCTTCCCACGCTCCAACCACCTCACCACTCCTCATCATCCATCCCTTCCCCCCTCCCCCTCCCTCCCCCTGTCTACCCCCTCCTTGTTTCCAGGCCCTCGCGTTCCCCTCCCATCCCCTCATCACGCTCTCTCTCTCTCTCTCTCCCAGAGAGGACATCATCGCTGGCCAGTGCGTTGGCGATTTAACGATCGTTTCGACTAAAGGGAAATAACCTGTTTCCTCTCAAGCGCCAAGCTTTACCGTCCTTCAACGAAGGATGTTTTATTTCCCCTTGCTTTCTCCACGGCGTAACACGTCATAAGCTCCCAGCTAGGTTTGTCCGTCGGATTTGGGGCTTACGTAAAATAGTTTCGCGTGCTTCTCGTTTAGGCCGGATCTATAAAAACAAACTCACACACACACACACACACACATAAACTTTGCTCTCTCTCTCTCTCTCTCTCTCTCTCTCTCTCTCTCTCTCTCTCTCTCTCTCGTGTACGTTCTGATCTGCCTGTCATTCGAGTTCCGAGAACCACCTGCCCCAGTTTATGTTATAAAGAGAATCGATCTAACCAGCACCATACAACTTAACAGCACGGACATATGATCAAATCAAGCAACATTAATAGACGTCAGAAACAGGCGTTGTCAGTGTCACGCAAAATATGTCCGGCAGAATTATGGAACACGAGAATAAAAAAGGCACTCAGTGTCACTGAACACATGTCGAACAGAGTTGAGGGACTTTAAAACAGATCTACGTGGCGCTACACAGCATAATTATGACAATTAAGGGACATTAAAGTAGATCTAGCCAGGGCTACGTAACATGTGTCCGGGAGAATGAAAAGACGTTGGAACAGTAGTCCGCGCCACGCAGGATGCGTCCAGAAACACTGAGGGACGTTGATTAAAGCAGATCTAGTCAGTACAACACAACGTATGTCCAGGAGAATTAAGGGACCTTGATATAAATCTGGCTAGTGCAACGCAAAGTATGTTCAACAATATTAAGGAACGTTAGAATAAGGCTAGTCATTGCCGCACAAAATGTGTCGGGGAGAATTGAGGGATGTTAAAACAAGGTTAGTCAGTATCACACAAAATATGCCCAGGAGAATTAAGAGACGTTTAAAACAAGGTTAGTCAGTATCACACAAATATGCCCAGGAGAATTAAGAGACGTTAAAACAAGGTTAGTCAGTATCACACAAAATATGCCCAAGGTTAGTCAGTACCACACAAAATATGCCCAGGAGAATTAAGAGACGTTAAAATAAGGTTAGTCAGTATCACACAAAATATGCCCAGGAGAATTAAGAGTCGTTAAAATAAGGTTAGTAAGTATCACACAAAACATGCCCACGAGAATTAAGAGACGTTTAAAATAAGGTTAGTCAATGTCACACAAAATATGCTACCCAGAGTTGAGTTTGCTGCGGACTCAGCTGCGAAGACTGGGACCACACAGTCGAGTTTCATCCACTTAATGGATGCGTTTCTGAGAGTGTTTCTCAAATTTCCTGTCCAACACTGCAGGTGCCTGTATCTCTCGGGCCTGGTTGACACGGGGATATATTATGAAAGGAAGCGTAGAGTACAGCCTGTCATGTAGTCTCAGACCGAAATGGAAATCCGTAGCATCATCTTAATCATCCTCATTCTCATCGATCAGCATAAAAAAATGTCTCAAATTCTGTGGCCCTTCATGCCCTGCTCTCATGGTGACCTCAATTTCGATGTCCTCTCCACGTCTGTGGCCTTGGTTTGGTTCCGTCGGGGTCACCGGTATCGGCGAGTCCATGGGGGCTGTCGTTGGACGGACGTGGTGGCGCCCTTCGGAGGGAAAGCTCACTCACGCCGGCTCCACGACTAAGCAATTATTGTCGTCAGTAGGGGGCTTAGTAGGTGGTGTCCTGCGTATGTTAGATCAGAACAGGCGCCACTGAACACCACCGAAGTGACTCGGCAGCAGTGCAGTGCAGTGTCTCCTCCGGTGGGTTGCCTCTTGACGACTTGACATTGACTGCTCCCTGTGGATTGCCGGTGCCGGGGCTGCAGCGGGGCCGACCGGGCTGTGGCTGTGGACGGGGTGTCGGAATGAGCGGCGTGGGTGCACTGCCTCTGAGGTGGCGCAGAGGTTGGACAGCAACACATAAAATATGTCCCGGAGAATTAAGAGACGTTTAAAACAAGGTTAGTCAGTATCACACAAAATATGTCCAGGAGAACTAAGAGACGTTAAATTAAGGTTAGTCAGTACCACACAAAATATGCCCAGGAGAATAAAGAGACGTTGAAATATGGTTAGTCAGTATCACACAAAATATGACCAGGAGAATTAAGAGACGTTAGAATAAGTAAGTCAGCATCACACAAAATATGCCCGGGAGAATTAAGAGACGTTAGAATAAGGTTAGTTAGCATCACACAAAATATGCCCAGGAGAATAAAGAGACGTTAAAATAAGGCTAGTTAGTACCACACAAAATATGCCCGGAGAATTAAGAGACGTTTAAAACAAGGTTAGTCAGTATCACACAAAATATGCCCAAGGTTAGTCAGTACCACACAAAATATGCCCAGGAGAATTAAGAGACGTTGAAATATGGTTAGTCAGTATCACACAAAACATGCCCAGGAGAATAAGAGAGACGTTAGAATAAGGCTAGTTAGTTAGTACCACACAAAATATGCCCAGGAGAATTAAGAGATGTTAAAATAAGGCTAGTTAGTACCACACAAAATATGCCTAGGAGAATTAAGAGACGTTAAAACAAGGTTAGTCAGTATCACACAAAATATGCCCAGGAGAACTAAGAGAGGTTAAATTAAGGTTAGTCAGTACCACACAAAAATATGCCTAGGAGAATTAAGAGACGTTAAAATAAAGTTAGTCAGTACCACACAAAATATGCCCAGGAGAACTAAGAGACGTTAAATTAAGGTTAGTCAGTACCACACAAAATATGCCTAGGAGAATTAAGAGACGTTAAAATAAGGTTAGTCAGTATCACATAAAATATGCCGGGGAGAATTCAGAGACGTTAAAATAAGTTAGTCTGCATCACACAAAATATGCCTAGGAGAATTAAGAGACGTTAAAATAAGGTTAGTCAGTACCACACAAAATATGCCCAGGAGAATTAAGAGACGTTAAAACAGGCCTCGTCAGTACCACACAAACATCTATCCAGCAGAATATAAACTGACATTCCAGTATACCGAGTCTGTGTCATACAACATACATCATGTCCAGGAGAATCGAAGGATGTCAAAATATGTCTACTGCAGAATCATGGGACATTAAAGTAAGCCTAGTCAATGTCACGGGAAACATGTCCATCAGAATCAAGGGACATTAAGTAGGCCTAGTCGATGTCACGCAAAACATGTCCATTAGAACCAGCGGACATTGAAATAGGTCTAGTCAATGCAACGCAACGTCAAAAAAAAAAAAAAAAAAAAAAAAAAAAAAAAAAACGCCCAGCAGAAATACGGGACAGTAAGATAGTTCTAATCAATGCCATACAACATATTTAAGGGACGTTAAAACTGGTGCAGTCACTGTCGGGTAACATATTTCCAGCAGAACTGAACGATGTTCAGATAGGTCTGGTCAGCGCCACGCAACACATTTCCATCAGAATGAAGGGACGTTCAAATAGGGTCTAATTAGGGCCACGCAACTCGTTTTCAGCAGAATGGATAACATCACCCGACCATTCGCGAGAAGATGCTCTTGTCATGCAGCCAGTGAGTTGACTAACCACCCGTCATGGTCGTGGGAGGACCACAACAAAAGGAGGGACAGAAGAAGAACAGAGAAAGAGGAGGAGACGAGCGCGGGGGAGGGGGGGGGGGGGGGGGGGGGGGGGGATGGGCTGGTCGGTGGAGGCGAGAGACTGGCGCGGTGCCGGAGCCAGGGGGGGGGGGGGGGGGGGGGGGGGGGGGGGGGGGGGGGGGGGCAGGCTGGGAGTGCAAGAAAGTCACGCTGATTATGTAATATTGCAGGAAAGGCTAACAGTTCACAGGCGGGTGGGTCAGCTTCAGCTGTACTTTTGTATTCCAAGCAGCGTTTTGACTCCTACCACGTACACTTAAATACTGACACACACACACACACACACACACACACACACACACACACACACACGCACACACACACACACACACACACACACACACACGCACACACACATACACACACAGAGTGAGAGGGAGAGAGAGGGGGGGGGGATAGACTGAGACAGAGAGAGAGAGAGAGAGGGGGGCGCCATACATACTATACCATCACCCTATGAACGACGAAACTCGAGGTCTTCAGAAGAAAAACCCCCTTGAGCCCGACCATAACTCTGCACTCGAACGGATCAGCGCCGCATCCAGGTCATGACTCTCTGATGTCATTCTGCTATTGTCATTTTCTTTTCTTTTTAATTGTCGTTTCCAAGAAAGTCGGAGGCCTCAAGGCCAGGTCTCTTGGAACCGCACACCAGTTATGAACTGGGAGATCGACGTCTTGTGAAGTGTACTTCAGTTTTTCCCTCGACCGGGCCCGATTGTAGCTCTTCTCCGCTGCCTCTGCGATGGTCTTGACGCCTTTGGTCCTCTTTTTCGAGAGGTCAAGACCTGTTTCATGAGATTAGAGGCGGATGGACTTCCCTTCCTCCCTCTTTTCCACCCCCCCCCCCCCTCCCGCCCTAATCACCCGTCCATCCCCCAGCCACGCCCGTCTCCCTTATCCTCACCCCCAATGTCCTGCTCCAACCTCTACGGCGACGAGTTTGGCATGTAAGCCAAATTTTCTCATACAGCTAGCGAGGCTGTCATACTCATCAGTCTTCTGGATGTGTTTCACTCATACACATGCCACAGCGTATTCAGATCATGAGTTGCTGCCTCCTGCGGAGTACAGAATTGTTGCTGGGAATTCTGGTGGCGTGGATTTTCCTTTGGCAGTACTCCCCCTCGTGTGCAGTCTTGTTAAACACTTTGCTGTGCCTTCACGTCCACCTTCTTTGGATGAACACAGCTGAGCATGAACTCAGGATACGATCCATTAGTGGTTTGGCCATGGAAGAATAGACATCACGGTCATCTGGATTCCTCCGATTTCACCATGTTTTGTTTGATCCCACCGGTCCATTCCTTTTGCTGGCCTTGCCGGACTGCCTAACGGATTGTTTGGGCATCATCTTCTTTCTTTATCTCTTGTACACCATGTCTTTTTTATACTTTCCCTTGAACCTTGACTACCAGGTCACTTTTGTGAAGTCGCCTTATCCAGGAAGAATTTTAAACCGAAAAAGTTGCGGAGTCTTCAGAAATGGAAAACGGACTGGAACAGTTAGGCCATTGTCTGTTGGATTGTATGTGCCCTGTATTTCCCTGACATTGAGGCTTTTCTGTAGCACGTCCATACTTCTCGAACAGTTTCATGGTCTGCCAGGTTTTCGCTCGAGTTGTATTGATCTCACAATCTTGTCTCCCACATGTTCAAACATGGCTAGTAACCCTGCTTTCCCCCCCTTTGCATTCCTCAACGAAGAAGAGTTTCAAGCGTAACTTAGATGATGGGTTTTCAACGGTAAAGTGCTGCGTCAATGAAACCCGGTGGGACACCAAGCTGTTTCCTTGTTTGCTGATTTTGGCCTCCATCAGCCCCACTGCGTTAGTGCTGCAGCCTTTGTCAGTAGAGGCCAGGGGAGCTGAAGGATCAGCATTAACCGCAGGCACCAGACTTTGTATTTGCCAGGATGGTCATACTGATCATTCACCTGCAGGGCTTTTTGTATGCTATTGGCTTCATGTCATTGCATCCTCTCATGTTTCTCAAGGAATGTTCACATCGCCTTGCAAGGTTCTTGGCTGATTCCTCTGTCAGTGCCGAGATCACTTGTTTGGCTTCAGCGAGCTAAATGTTCCACTCACTTTTCCATTGCTCGAGAGACTCGGCGACTACTTTAGCTTTAAAATTCTTCCTGGGTGAGGCGACTTACA
This sequence comes from Conus betulinus, assembly GCA_016801955.1. Classification (NCBI taxonomy): domain Eukaryota; kingdom Metazoa; phylum Mollusca; class Gastropoda; order Neogastropoda; family Conidae; genus Conus; species Conus betulinus. The sequence continues at coordinate 704,793 of JADBJO010000393.1, forward strand.
CTCGTGCTTTTGTTCCTTTATCTCGGAGGAGAAGACCACACAGGAATTCTAAGTACTGCTCTATATTCACAGTCGGTGTGTGTTTTCAAAAGCATGGTGATATTGTGCTGATGATCCATCTTTCTCTCCCTTTCCAACCCCCTCTCTCTTTGTCCCTTCAGTGAAGACCGGAAGCAACTTTCGTTTCTGGAAGAAATTGCAAACTGCAAAAAGAAAAAGTGGACAGACAGTTTACGGACCGCACAATGATTCACTGTGACAACCTCATCAAAGTCTGCGCATGTGTGTGTGTGTGTGTGTCTGCGCGCGCGTGACAGAGATAGAGAGAGAGACGCGTATGTGTGTGTGTGTGTGTGTGTGTGTGTGTGTGTGTGCGCGCGCGCGCGCGCGCGTGTGCGTGAGGGAGACAGAGAGTGCGAGAGAAAGGGGGGCGTGAGAGGGAGGGGTCGAGAGGCGTAACAGCTGTAGTACTGGCACTATCATCCCAATGACTGAGCGAGACACCTTCGGTAAACGCAGGGGTTCCCAGGTCAAAAGGTGCTAAGGGACACAACCCAACGTCCCAGTGCCTGTCACCATCCCACTTCTCTCCCCAGACACGACACCGCTAAGTTGTCAAAGGGACGGCACTCCGAAAGCTGACAGCGGGCAATTGCGGCAAGATGTAGAGAGTTGTACCCCCTCCTTAACCGAGTGGGGGCGTATCGCAGGCGGCACGAAGCACCGAAATTGCTTACGTGGCTTGGCTTGAACGGCTCCGTTCAGACAGTAATATATGGCTACTTTTTACTGCACACTGCATAATTCAGCCTGCACTATTTTCAACAACTTTTTGCATCATATACCATTCAGTTAGCACTACAGTTAATAACTACTTGTGTCGTTCAGCTAGAACCCCGGTTAGCAAATGTTTACTACACATGTCATTCAAACAGTGCTAGTTTTAGTAATTTTTTTTTTTAACTACGTGTGTTATGTAGCTGGCACTACTTTTTGCAACTTTTTACTCCCTATATCATTCAGTCAGCCTTGCAACCTGTTACTACATGTCTTGTTCAGTCACCCTTAGTTCTAGCAACTTCTTAGCACATGTGTCGCTCCGCCATCACTACTTTAAGCTTTTCCTTGTACTGCGTTTGTCGTTCAGTCAGCGCTACTTCGCGCTATTTCTTGTTTACCTCATGCGCCGTTCAGTCAGCCCCAAGTCTGAAAACTCTCTCTTTTTTTTCTGCGTTTTGTTCATCCAACACTACGTTTAGCGACTTCTTCCCCCACTGACACTTCTTGTCTCCTTTTCATTGACATTCTGCTTCCGAGCTTCTGCCGATCTAAACAGTCAGTGGTCGGTCGCCGCTCTTTCTCAATGTCCGACCCATATAGCTAGGACGACCTTTCTCTTCCTCTTCCTCCAAATCCAGCACTGGATTCTTTTAATTAAAGCCCGCCCCACTACGTTCCTTTTTGTTGAGTGATCCCCCACACATCCCTCCATCTTCCTCTTCCCCCTACATCCCCTTCCATCCGTTCAGGGTTTTTTTCCCCTTTGGTTTGTATCTGTTCTGCAAACTGTTCTGTTTAAGTTATAGCACATATTGTACAAACGCTTTGAATCGTCGTGAACAAGGTCATCATCATCATCATCATCATCATCATCATCATCTTCTTCTACGTCTTCTTCTTTCTTCTTCTTCTTCTTCTTCTCTTCTCCTCCTCCTCCTCCTCTTTCTCCTTCTTCTCCTCATCTCCCACTCTTGTCCAGTTGTCGACGTCGACAGCTGTTGACATGCAGGGGCTCAGCTAGCTGTTGCGTGGCTTTGAGTCGAGGAAGAAAAGGGGGAGTGGCTGGGGTTGGTACGGGGTGAAGTGAGATTTGAGTTTATTTAGTTTTCTCTCAGCACACTCAGGCTGAAAGTACTGACGCAGCGGGAAGCGAGGGGGAGGGGTGGGTGGGGGAGGGGGGGAAGAGTAGCAGACTTTGAGGCAGGTCGTTCCTGTCTCGGGTGGTGTTCCTGCGAAGAAAGAGTTTTTTTTGCCGGTAGTCGGCGCGGGAGATGCTGTGATACGGCTGATTGTGGTGGCTTCTAACACTGGTGGGCAGAGGTTTCAGGTCGTCACACCTCACACGTGCCAGTCCAGAACAGAGTTTGTTAATGGTGGGTCTGGTCACCAATGGGTCTGGTCACCAATGGGTCTGGACACCAATGGGTCTGGAGGCGCGTCGTCGTTCCTCGATGGAGGGCCGCTGCAGCTGTGGAAGCATGGCGTTGACGCCCGAGGTCTGGGGATCTGCTCAAGACATGCCTGATGCTCTCTGCTGCTTCTTCTTGCTGCCGGAGATGAGTCTGTCGGTGTATGGGTCCCAAACAGTGCCGGAGTGCTCAGTCATGAGACGGATCAGGGCACTGTAGTCCAATTCTTTGCATAGAAAAAGCTTTAAGTATGTGTTATTATCAACAGTAGTAGTAGTAGTCGTCGTCGTAGTAGTCGTCATCTTCGTAGTAGAAATGTAATATCATCGTCGTCGTCGTTCATCATCATCATCATCATCATCATCATCAGTAGTAGTAGTAGTAGTAGTAGTAGTAGCAGTAGTGTAATCATCATCACCATCATCATCATAATCATCATCAATATTATTATTATCATTTATTATTATTATTATTATTATTATTATTATTATTACTATCATTATCATTATTGTCATTTTCATTATTAATATTATCATTATTATTACTATTATCATTATTGTTCTTCTTCTTTGTCTTCTTCTTTGTCTTCTTCTTCTACTTCTTCTTCTTTTCTGTTGTAGCTGTTGTTGTTATTAGTCCGTTTAACCTACAATGTTTTCCGCATTTTTTTTTTTTTTACGACGATCGTTTTTCCACCGACATCATTTTCATTTGCTTTGTTCTCCATGCATGGCGCAGTCAGGACGGTTTGTGCCTACTTTTCACCGAATCTGTCTCCCCGCCAACAATGCTGTTGCTGGCACTTTTTATCCGTAGGTCACCGCTCTGCCAGACTGCTATTGATTCTCTTTTTTGTTTCCTTGCGTTTCGTCGTTTAAGTCAGCACTACTTTCTCGGTTATCTTTGGACTACACGAGCCATCCGGTTCATCCAAGTGAACCTTACAACAAAACAAAACTATTCATGCCTTTTCTCCTTTTCTCTCTTTCTTTCTTTTTTTTTTCTTCTTCTTCTTCTTCTAACAAAAGGCAGACAAAAACCTGTGAACTATAGGTAAAAAGCAGGAAGAGGCAGTGGTTGATAGTGAGAGATAGGAACAATGAGTCGGGGGGCAACACAAGAGTGAGTGATAGAAAGAAGTTTTAACGATGCACTGGTACATAATGAGAGTTAGGTTTTAAAAAAATATACATGACGAAGTATTAATATAGAGTGAAAGACAGGAAAAAGTACAACGATGTACTGAGAAAAGTAGAAAGAGGTGCGGGGGAAAGTGGGAAGAGGTGTGTGTGTTGGGGGTGGGGATGGGGGGGTGGGGGTGAGTAGAGTTAAACGGGTAGAAAAAAAAAGAGGGATGACGTAAAAAGTCGTAAGATTTGATAGGTAAGGGAACACTAGTAAGTAGGAAGAGGCGGGGGAAAAGTAGGAGAGATATGAAATGTAGAGTCAGGAAAAGGTAGGAAGACATTGGAAAAAGGTAGGAAGACATGGGAAAAAGGTAGGAAGACACATGGAAAAAGGTAGGAAGACATGGGGAGAAAAAAAGAGGAAGTGGTGAAAAAATGTAAGAGATTAGGTATGAAAAAGTAGGAAAAGCAGGAAAAAACGCAGGAAAAGAGGATAAAAAGTAGGGTGAGTTAGGGGAAAAAAAGTATGAAGAGATGAGAAAAAGTAGAACCAGTTAGAAAAAAAAAGTATGGAGAGATGAGAAAAAGTAGGACAAGCTAGAAAAAAAAAAAGTATGAAGAGATGAAAAAAAGTAGGAAGATGAAGGAAAACGAAGGAAGAACTTATTAAAAAAAAAAAAAAAGAAGTAGGGAAAGGTGAGGAAAAAGTAGGATGAGGTAGGAAAAGTAGCTAGTTGTACAAAAGAATAGGAAGACGACGGACAAAGTATGAAGAGGAAAGAGAAAGAGGAGGAGAGAAAGAGGAGGAGAAAGGGAGAAAGATTAGGACAAGAAGGAAGAGGTGAGAAAACGTCAAATAAAGTAGGAAAAAAAAAAAAAGTAGGAAGAGCTAGAGAAAAAATAGGAAGAAGTGAGAAAAAGTAGGAAGAAGTCAGAAAAAGTAGGAAGAAGTCAGAAAAAGTAGGAAGAAGTCAGAAAAAGTAGGACGAGGTCGGAAAGAATAGGATAGGAAGAGGTAGGAAAAGTAGGAGGAAGTGAGGAAAAAGTAGGAAGAGGCAAGCACAAAAAATTAGGAAGAGGTGGGGGGCAAAAAAAAAAAAGAGCTAGCAAAAAGTGCGGAGGAGGTAGAAAAGCACCAAAAGGTTAAAAAAAAAAAAAAAAAAAAAAAAAAAAAAAAAAAAAAAGCAAGAGAGATGAAACAGGAGGAGATAAGACGCAGTACTGAAAGACCAAAAAAAAAAAAAAAAAAAGTAGCAAGAGGTAGGAAGAAAGCAGCTCTGCCTGAACGCAACCGACCCCAGGACGTAACGCCGTCTGTCCTGGCTGATGGAGGGTGTCCTTACAGTCAGAGGTCAGCAGAGACCTAGAGTTCAAACCAGAGGTCAGTCAGTTGCCGCATCACGCACTGTGTGTGTGTGTGTGGGGGGGGGGGGGGGGGGGGGGGGAGGGGGGCTGGTGGGTGGGAAGAAGGAGGGGGGCAGTGTGAAAAGGAGTGTGTTGGCTGGACTGCCAAAGTAGTTACTCAGTTGGTTGGTGGCGGTGCTGGTGATGGTGGTGGAAGTAGTAGTAGTAGTAGTAGTAGTAGTAGCAGTAATAGTTGTTGTTGTTGTTGTATCATCATCATCATCATCATCATCATCATCATCATTACTGCCATTTTCATCGCTATGATTATGCATCTAACTGGATTAACGAGGATATCATTACATTCAGTAAAGACTATTATTAGTATCAGTATTACCATTGCCATTGTTGTTGTTGCTGTTGTTGTTACAATTAACATTGTTACAGTTGTAGTGGTGGTGGTGGGGTGGTGGAGGTGGTGGTGGCGATCGTTATCATTATTCTTATCATTATCATCACACGCATTGACATCCTGTCGAACAAAGAACTTTCCCCGTCCTTCCAGCAGTCTGGCCCTGGCACCAAGGAACGCCTAGGCCAGAATTGATGGGGGTTCACCTGTTCTGATGACACCTGTTCTGATGACACTGTAAGAGAGAGCTGCACCACAGCAGTTTTCCTCCTTCTGTGAATATATGATCTGAGCCTCCTCTCAATGCCCCTCCCCCACCTCTCTCTCATTCTCTTTCTTGCTCGTTCGCTCGCTCACCGGTATCTCTCTCTCTCTCTCTCTCTCTCTCTGTATATATATATTATATATATATATATATATATATATATATATATATAGAGAGAGAGAGAGAGAGAGAGAGAGAGAGAGAGAGAGAGAGAGATAACAATTGCTCAGCCTACACAGATGGAGAGGGAAAGACTGTCTTCGCCAAGCCAAACCATGGTACTGCAATGGGACCCTGCCATGCTTGTGACTTTGTTGATGTCTTCATGGGCAGCTTAGACAATAAACTTATGCAGGATTGCCCAGTCCCTTTGCTTTCCTCTCTGGCTGAACCTGAAACGGCGCAAAGAGCTTAAATGCCTAGATTGGAGCAGGTATCGAGATGATGGTATCACTATTCTTCCCAACAGCGGGGACCGTGAATCATTCTGCAAACACCTGGATGAACTGAATCCGCCAAATATTTAGTGGACCGTAAAATTTGACAGACAGGTAGAATATCTGGATATGAAACTTTCAATAGTTGATGGTGTCATAAAGACAGATGTCTATTCCAAACATTGCCATAGTTACCTTCCAAAGAACAGTTGTCACCCTCCTTCCTTCAGTGTTCAAGGGTCTTATAACAGGTGTTGGCGCCAGGCTGAGAATGTTATGCAGCGAAGATGACAGACTGCAAGAGAGACTCAGAGAGTATGCCAAATATTTTACAATCGCTGGTTGGAAATTTGAGGCAGCACTTGAACAACTCAAAAGGGGAGCTAACAGAGACCGAGGTGTTCTCATCAGGCAAGAGAGACAACCCAAAACCAAGAAATTGGCTTGGGTCACTCAGTATGACCCACGGTTACCATCTAAAAGACAAATCATTAAACAAAATTTACACATCCTGTATTCCAATCCAAAAAACAGGACCATTTTCCCTGAAGAAATGCTCATTGGTGCTGATAGGAGAAGACGCAACTTGGCAGAAATGTACAAACCTACAGTACACACGTCGACATCCTCTCCATGGACCCATGAACAGACCTGGGTTTTTTTTGTATGCTGTGCCCACCGATGTGACCTTTGTGCACATTCCAGTGACCTGATTGGGCTAAGAAGCCCATGGGATGGACGCTACTGGCCCATTCAGACAGCACCTCACCTGTTCGACAAAAAATACCATCTACGTCATCAGATGTCAGAACCACCCAGACTCATGGTATGTTGGGTCCACCAAGGACCTCAAAAGAAGGTGGGCCAATCATAAATCAGACTGCAACAAGAAAATGGCCCAGCGATGTGGGGTTGCCAGACACCTCGCCCAGACTGAGCACCCTGAAGATAAGGCTCTGCCCTTTCTTTCCATCCATCCCATCGAACAAGTTGCATCTGAAGACAAACTCCTAGACAGGGAGACTTACTGGCAGGCCAATTTGGGGACTGTCTTTAAGGGTCTCAACTCCCGTACAGAACTCAACAGCATGCACAGAATGAGAAACAGGGTTCTGTATTAGAATGGTACAATGGTGGACTCTATAGAGTGCAGTGGAAGGTGGAGTATTCAGAGTGCAGTGGAAGGTGGACTCTTCGGGGTGCAGTGAAAAGGTAGACTCTGCAGTATGGAGTGAAGGGTGGACTCCACAATGTGCAGTGGAAGGTGGATTATCCAGGGTGTATTGAATGGTGGACTCTGCAGGGTACAGTGGAGGTTGGACTCTGCAGGGTGTTGTGAAGGAAGGGACTCTGCAAGATGTAGTGGGGGATGGGTACAGGGTGTGGTGGAAGGTGAATCTACAGGAAAAAAGAAAATGTGACGTCGTTTTTTATTGATGTAGTCTACTATGACGTCAATAGTATTAATGTCATCGCCGCTAAGGAGACGCAAGTAGCATCGGTTCCTGAAGAAGCCTTTTGGCGAAAGCTTGGACAAAAAATGAACTCTGTGGGCGGGTGTTGACAGCTTATTGTTTATATATATATATATATATGTATATGTATATCTGTCAGGTTAAAAGCAAGCTTTAAAAACAAGCTTAAAACATCAACAGGTCAGTTTCTTGCATGTGCAGTCGTCAGGATCTCTCTCTCTCTCTCTCTCTCTCTCTCTCTCTCTCTCTCTCTCTATATATATATATATATATATATATATATATTTATATGTGTGTGTGTGTGTGTGGTGTGTGTGTGTGTGTGAGTGTGTGTGTGTGTGTGTGCGTGTGCGCGCGTGCGTGCGTGCGTGCGTGCGTGCGTGTGTGCGTGCGTGCGTGTGTGTGTGTGTGTGTGTGTGTGTGTGTGTGTGTAAGTGTGCATGTGTATGCGCGTGCGTGTGTTGCAATATACTGAATCGCAACGTACTACATTGCGCTGCTTTATATGTTACATTAAATTGCATTGTATTGTATGGTGCTGTATTGCATTGCATTGTGTCATTCTGCATTGTACTGTTTTGAGTAATATTTTACTACATTGTATGGCACTGTATTGCATTGCATTGTGTCATTCTGCATTGTACTGGTTTGGTTTGAATAATATTTTTACTACATTGTACGGTACTGCATTGCATTGTGTCATTCTGCATTGTACTGGTTTGAATAATACTTTACTGCATTGTATGGCACTGTATTGTTCATTCTGCATTGTACTGTTTTGAATAATACTTTACTGCATTGTATGGCACTGTATTGTGTTGCAGTCCATTGCATCATTCTGCATTGTACTGTTTTGAATTTCTTCCTACATTGTATGGTACTGTATTGCATTGTGTCAATCTGCATTGTACTGTTTTGAATAATATTTAATACATTGTATGGCACTGTACTGCAGTCCATTGCGTCCTTCTGCATTGTACTGTTTTTGAATAATATTTCACTACATTGTATTGTATTGCATTGCATTGCATTGCATTATGTCCTTCTGCATTGTACTGTTTTGAATAATATTTCACTACATTGTATTGTATTGCATTGCATTGCATTGCATTATGTCCTTCTGCATTGTACTGTTTTGAATAATATTTCACTACATTGCATTGCATTGCATTGCATTGCATTGCATTATGTCCTTCTGCATTGTACTGCTTTGAATAATATTTCACTACATTGCATTGCATTGCATTGCATTGCATCGCATTGCATTGCATTATGTCATTCTGCACTGTACTGTTTTGAATAACATTTCACTACATTGTATTGCATTGCATTGCATTGGGTTTCACCGTCACAAGAGATTTCTCTGTGCGAAATTCGGCCTGCCCTCGTTCACGTTCGCCGAGCTCTTCCCCCCACACACACAACGACTGTTGACTGTCTCATCGCAAAGACACTCACTCGTACCACCCCACCACTCGACGCTAAAAAAAAAAAAAAAAAAAAGAGGGGAAGAGACGGTGGTGAGTGAGCGGTGAGGTGGGAACCTATATCATACGAGAAATTGAACCACAGACGCAAGACTCGCAAGCTTCCCCGGGCGAGCGCGTTAGCCGCTGAGCCACCCTGTTACTCACTAGTCAGACAGTCGGAAGCCACCATCACACATTATTCCAGGCCTAACGAGGGAGGGGGGGGGGGGGGGGGGGGGGGGGGGGGGGGGGGGGGAACCAGACGACATCACATTACGCATTCTGGCGAGATGACAGGGACGATAACATGCACGTGTTACGCCATACTGCAAACCTCTCCTTCCTCCTCCTCCCCCACTCATCTCTACTCGTCCTCCTCCTGCCTTCCCTCCCCTGTTCTACCTAAACTTTCTCCCAATCTGTCTACTCCTCTCTCTCTCTCTCTCTCTCTCTCTCTCTCTCTCTCTCTCTCTCTCTCTCTCTCTCTCCCTCCCCCAACTTCCCCATCCCAGTCCTTCCCCAGGGAAATACTCATGCAAACACGACGAGCATCCAGCACAGTCCGCTGGCCGTGGGTTTTCCTTCTCCTGGTGGAGAGAACGATGAACGGCGGGAAGAGATGGGACGAACGGTGAAGAACAGAGAAGAGGGGGGGGGAAGGAGGAGAGGGAGAGGTGGAGAGGGGAGGTGAAGAGTTGGGAGAGGAGGGTTGCAGAATAAGCGAAGTAAGACAGAGCGTAAGTAGTCAGAAGAAGCGAGGTTTAGGTATGCGGTAGACACCGTGACTTGATCAAGTGCTCTAGCAGTTATATTATATCTGTATACGTGCCTATGCAAAAACGCACGTGCACGTACGTCAACTCATATACAAGCATATCAAGGCAAGTGCGTGCCCGCGCATACCAATCCACACACACACACACACACACACACACACACACACACACAAGCGCATGGGCAAGAGACAGAGATGGAGAGAGAACGACCACGAGGACGACGAAAAGCACACTGACAGGAAAACAGACCGACAGACAGACAGACAGACAGGCAGGCAGGCAGACAGACAGACAGACAGACAGACAGACAGACGAGAAAAGAGAAAAGACAGCAATGAGGACATACATACGGACAGGACAGAGTATCGAAAAAAGAGAAAAGCTACAGAGAACGACAGAAACGAGTGAAAGAGTGGAAACATGTATGGAACTATAGACCAGGGTATGGAAATAGAGGGAAAAGGGACAGGACTGTCGACAAGAATGGGAATGAATGAATGAATGAATGAATGAATGAATGATTCAACAAGGCCAAGGCCCATCTGAAGGGGGGGTCAACTCTATGAGAAGTAAACAACAACAAGAACATCAAAGTCAAAATGATCAGCTCACTGAACCTATATAAGATGTACAAACGTGTTTACTCTGGTCGCTCTTATTGAGAAAGGGCTGTCTGATACGTTGAAATGATTTATACGGGGTAAACTGCAAAATTTCTTCTTATATTTTCATTTTTGCTGTTGTTGTTGTTGTGTTGTTGTGTGATAATAGCAATGTCAAACGAAAACTAGATGGTCTACAATAAAATTTTGATGGAACGAATTTACTTCTTAGGTCAAATTAATGAAAATGGACAAGAATGGGAGACAGTGTGTGTGTGTGTGTGTGTGTGGGGGGGGGGGGGGGGGGGGGGGGGGGGCGGAGGACAGGGCTACAGACAAGGGAGTGAGGGCGAGAAAGACAAAAGGGGGGGGGGGGGGGGGGGCAGGGAGGGACAGGACAACGGAGAAGAATGGAAGAAAGAGGGGGAGGGGGGGAGGAGGAGGAACAGGATTACAGATACCAGTGTGAGAAGGAGAGGGGCAAAGGACAAGAATACAGACAAAAGTTGGAGAAAGAGAGGGGGGGGGAGGAACAGAATACAGACAGGAAGACAGACAGGAAGACAGACAAGAAAGGGAGGAAAAGAGAGGGGACAGGAGCAATAGGACAAACAGAACGACTGACGGACAAGAGAGAGGGGGGGAAGGAATAGGGAATGAGGGTTGGAGCAGAAAAACAAGAAAAGAAGGAAAAACGAGTGGGGGGGGGGGGGGGGTGGGAAGGAAGAGAGGTAAGACAAGCGGAAAAAAAAAAAACAAAAGGGGAAGGGGTAAAAAGACGCCAAAGACATGCGGACCAACAGAGAGAGACAGACAGACAGAGACAGACAGGCAGACAGACAGAGACAGATAAACAGACAGACAGACAAAGAGAGACAGATAGACAGATAGACAGACAGACACAGGTAGACAGACAGACAGACAGACAGGCAAACAAACAGACAGACAGAGAAAAAGAGACAGAGGACAGACTGACAGACAGGCAAAACCGACAGACAGAGACAGAGAGAGAGACAGAGACAGACAGACAGACACATAATGAGACAAAGACCAAGACAAAAAGACAGACAAAACGACAAAGAGGAGAACAGCATACAGACAGAGACGGGAAACAGACGTCATTAAGCCTGTTTTTTTTTCTTCAAATCGCCCATACAGTCTGCCAGAGTCCACACTCCAGGTAGTCAGGCAAACAGTTTCTCGCTGCACTCTGGGCCAGTCTTCCTCCATCTCTCTACACTTCGGACAACGGTCCGCCGTCGACAACCGATAGCCACAACCCCCCTCCCACCCACTCCTCCACCCCTACCACCTGTCGTCCTCTCCATTAGCTGCTACCACCACCCACACCCACCCCCGCCTGTCAGACACAGATCCTCTCAAAGGACACCTAACCGGGAGGGGGTAGGGGGGGGGGCGCGGTTTCGGTACAGAAATGAAATAACAGCCAGGATCACAACACGTCACTGATGACCCGTGCATGTCAGTGAAATGGAACGGGCTCTGAAACAGAAAGAGAACCTGGAAAATAGGGTTCTTAAGAAAAACAGAAAAACACACACACACACACACACACACACGCACGCACGCACGCACGTACACACACACACACACGCGCGCGCGCGCGCACACACACAACACACACGCACGCGCGCACGCACACACACACACACATACACACACACACACACACACACACACACACACACACACACGCACGCACACACGCACGCACGCACGTACGCTCGCTCACACACACACACACACACACACACACACACACACACACACACACACACACACACACGCACGGAATCGTGTCCACCCACCCAAGCACACACACACACACACATACACGTATACTTTCACCACAAGCACATACAATTACAACAACGGTAATCGCGTAGTCAATGTTGGTAGGTACCCAGCGTTTTGGGCTCATGCACAGGTCAGACGTCTGCTAAGTAGCGGTCATGAGACCGCCTTTTTCAATTCTCTTATCTCAATCATGAATTCATTTATCAATCAGCTTCAAAATCGCTCGCACTGTGGTCTCGAAACTTAGCAGATGTGGGTGCAGCGTATGTGGACTAGTCCGCACGCCGTGAAACTGAAATTGTGTGATCGGCTCAGAACGCTGTATTGACGAATCTTTACTGTCGTCATCGTCGTTGTTGCTGTTACGGTTTTACAATTCTCCCACGACTCTCAGTCCAGTTGCACAATTTTCCCATGACTCTAAGTTTAAATGAAGAAAATCTCCCACAATCTCCTATTGTACAACCTTCCTGACTCTCAGTTTAACAATATAAAATCTCCCATGACTCTCAGTCCTATTGTACAAACATCACCCCACGACTCTCAGTTTAAGACTGTCAGTTTAAAATCTCCCATGACTCTCAAGACTCTATTGTACAAATTCCCCTCGACTCTGAGTCCAGTTGTACAATTCTCCCACGACTCTGAGTCCAATGTACAATTCTCCCACGACTCTCGGTCCAATTGTACAATTCTCCCACGACTCTCAGTCAGTTGTACAATTCTCCCTCGACTCTCAGTCCAATTGTACAATTCTCCCACGACTCTCAGTCCATTTGTACAATTCTCCCACGACTCTCAGTCCAATTGTACAATTCTCCCACGACTCTCAGTCAATTGTACAATTCTCCCACGACTCTCAGTCCAGTTGTACAATTCTCCCACGACTCTCAGTCCAATTGTACAATTCTCCCACGACTCTCAGTCCAGTTGTACAATTCCCCACGACTCTCAGTCCATGTGTACAATTCCCACGACTCTCAGTCCAGTTGTACAATTCTCCCACGACTCTCAGTCCAGTTGTACAATTCTCCCACGACTCTCAGTCCAGTTGTACAATTCTCCCACGACTCTCAGTCCAGTTGTACAATTCTCCCACGACTCTCAGTCCAGTTGTACAATTCTCCCACGACTCTCAGTCCAGTTGTACAATTCTCCCACGACTCTCAGTCCAGTTGTACAATTCTCCCACGACTCTCAGTCCCAATTGTACAATTCTCCCACGACTCTCAGTCCAGTTGTACAGTTCTCTCCCACGATCTCTCAGTCCAATTGTACAAGTTGTCTCCCACGACTCTCAGTCCAATTGTACAGTTCTCCCACGACTCTCAGTCCAATTGTACAGTTCCCCCGACTCTCAGTCCAATTGTACAGTTCTCCCACGACTCTCAGTCCATTGTACAGTTCTCCCCACGACTCTCAGTCCAAGTTGTACAATTCTCTTTCCCACGACTCTCAGTCCAATTGTACAGTTCTCCCCACGACTCTCAGTCCAATTGTACAGTTCTCCCCACGACTCTCAGTCCAATTGTACAGTTCTCCCACGACTCTCAGTCCAATTGTACAGTTTCTCCCACGACTCTCAGTCCAGTTGTAAAAATTCTCCCACGACTCTCAGTCCAATTGTACAGTTCTCCCACGACTCTCAGTCCAATTGTGTACAATTCTCCAGTTTTGTACTCTCTCCACGACTCTGTCCAGTTGTACAATTCTCCCACGACTCTCAGTCCAGTTGTACAATTCTCCCACGACTCTCAGTCCAGTTGTACAATTCTCCCACGACTCTCAGTCCAGTTGTACAATTCTCCCACACGACTCTCAGTCCATTGTACAATTCTCCCAGACTCTCAGTCCAATTGTACAATTCTCCCACGACTCTCAGTCCAATTGTACAATTTCTCCCACGACTCTCAGTCCAATTGTACAATTCTCCCACGACTCTCAGTCAGTGTACAGTTGTAAAATTCTCAGTCAGCGACTTGTACAGTTCTCCCAATCTCAGTCCAATTGTACAGGTCTTTCTCACGACTCTCAGTCCAATTGTACAGTTTTTTTCTCCCACGACTCTCAGTCCATTGTACAGTTTCTCCCACGACTCTCAGTCCAATTGTACAGTTCGTCTCCCACGACTCTCAGTCCAATTGTACAGTTCTCCCCGACTCTCGGTCCAATTGTACAGTTCTCCCACGACTCTCGGTCCAATTGTACAGTTCTCCACGACTCTCGGTCCAATTGTACAGTTCTCCCCCACGACTCTCAGTCCAATTGTACAGTTCTCCCACGACTCTCAGTCCAATTGTACAGTTCTCCACGACTCTCTTCCAATTGTACAGTTCTCCCACGACTCTCAGTCCCAATTGTACAATTCTCCCCACGACTCTCAGTCCAATTGTACAATTTCTCCACGACTCTCAGTCCAATTGTACAGTTCTCCCACGACTCTCAGTCCAATTGTACACAGTTCTCCCACGACTCTCAGTCCAATTGTACAGTTCTCCCACGACTCTCAGTCCAATTGTACAGTTCTCCCACGACTCTCAGTCCAATTGTACAGTTCTCCCACGACTCTCAGTCCAATTGTACAGTTCTCCAAACACGACTCTCAGTTGTCCAATTGTACAGTTCTCCCCACGACTCTCAGTCCAATTGTACAATTCTCCCCACGACTCTCAGTCCAATTGTACAGTTCCCACGTCTCCCACGACTCTCAGTCCAATTGTACAGTTCTCCCACGACTCTCAGTCCAATTGTAACAGTTCTCCCACGACTCTCAGTCCAGTTGTACAGTTCTCCCCACGACTCTCAGTCCAGTTGTACAGTTCTCCCACGACTCTCAGTCCAGTACTCCCATGCAAGGCCACGTGCTGGCTGTCCTTCCCTGATTGAGTCCGTCCCAGCTCCCTGGTGGAGTTCAACAGGAGGCTAGCCAATCAACTCTCTCCCACCCCCCCGTCATCCGCTCGCCCAACCAAAGGGACTTCACCTCCGCCACCGCCAATCGCTGCAGCAGTGTTCAGACATTGAATACATTCATGATAATATCGCACGAACGGATGTTGTGCGTGTGGGTCGTAGTCTGAACTATTATTTGGGGATGTTGGGGATCTACTAAAGTAATTGTGGGATGTTAATATATCGACACTGCAACTGACTAATGACTAAGATTCCTATGTACCGTTATCGAGAGAGAGAGAGAGAGAGAGAGAGGAGAGAGAGAGAGAGAGAGGAGAGAGAGAGAGAGAGAGAGAGAGAGAGAGAGAGAGAGAGAATGAAGCATTCAGTCAGAGATTCGAGGCAGAAAGTGAGCAAGTGTAGGTTCATGTTCAGAAACATACCAAACCGAAGATAGGACGAGGCAGAATATAATATAACATCCTTTCAATAAACAGGCTCTTAGAATTTACACATGTATTTATTTTGACTACAAGTTATAACAGACATTCTCAGGAACTCTGACTTTCAACTAAGACCTTCTCTGTCTAGACTAATAAAAATAGATACACACAAAAAACACAGAACTCACATATACCACTGTGGCCAGGCCCGAAGGCCGAGAGGCCCAGCAACACCTTGACTCACCTAGAGGATGCCAGGGAGGGGAGTTTTTTTTTTGGGAAGTTGATATCTTTAGTTTATATAGCTTTTGCCTGAGTGTGAATTGAATAACTGTGTAGCGTGGCACGTCTTTGACACAGTCAGAGAACGCCAGGCACTGGACATTATCGAGGTCTGGTTTTCATTTCTGACCCACTGCTCAGGGATGGGGTGAAGGGGGAGGGGGGCGTAGCAATGTGAGGGGGGGGGGGAGCAGGAGAGGGGATCTAGCATGTCAATGTATCCGGGTAGGTAATGAACGGATGTACCGCTCTCGGGGGGGGGGGGGGGGGGGGGGGAGGAGGGGCTTAGAATGTCTCTCAGGCGTCACGCTATAGATCAAGGCAATCAATGGCTCGGTCCATCCTGGGTAGGTAGAATGGAGAGGCTCAGAATGTCTCTGTGTGTGTGTGTGTGTGTGTGTGTGTGTGTGTGTGTGTGTGTGTGTGTGTGTGTGTAGCTCCTATGTATATCATTCTTCCCCTAAGTCCGGCCCCTCCCTCCCCCCCCCCTCTCCACTTTTTTCCACCCCCAGTCCCCTCCCCGGTCTCTCCTATGCTTTCCTCGGGCGAATTGAATATTCCCCTGGAGTCTTTGCGTGGAAGTATTTGAGGTTCTGGCGATCCTGATGCCATTGTCTGATATACGCCTCGTGTCAGCATTTCAGAATGAATGCCTCAGGAGGCTACACGTAACAATTATGGACTATCAGACCAAATGCAAATTTTCACACTAAAGTTAGTTTTCAAAACAAAGGTGACTGAGGGCGGAAGATGAAGCAAAAATTTAAGAGAAACGGTGTTTAGTTTACCGCTGCACAGATACACACAAACAGATTACACGGACAAAACGTTCACATTGTCGGGGGAAATGTTGTTTGTTTTTTGCCTCAGGAAGACCGAAGAGGTCGTAAAATGCATTGTGTTTTTGTCCTGTATCTGTTTTATCTGTATCGTGCGGCGGTAACTAACAAACAAGAAACACCGGTTTTGTTTTTACATTTCACACAGAAAGTCAATGACATGGTGCTGTCCAGACCTGAACATAAGCTCACTAACGCTATCACACAAACCCACACAACACACACACACACACACCACCCACACCGTACACTAGTTCAAGACGATCGGGGGCCATGGTACCCGGACCTGCATCCCCCAACCACACCATGTTTGAGGTCATCGGGAAACAGAGGAAGGGCAATGGAACGGTCCTGAAGACAATGCAACCAAGGTCACTGAAAACAACAGGAAGAGTTGGCCCTGGGACATCACTACCTTCTTTCCCCTGCTGTGCCAATGAAGTGACGGGGAATTGTTCACATCCCTGATGGTCCTCAGTGCGCCCGTCCACAGTAACCCTCCTGCTCGTGAACTACGGTCAGAGCTCAGGGATTAATCGTGTTAAGCCCGGCTACATCAGACTGTACCAGATGCTGGGGGGGGCAAACAGGCCAATGCAGCACCAAATGTGCCTCTGCAGCATTTGCAGGGACCACTGTGATGAAGCCCGTGTTGAGGTGTTACACTCCAGGGGAATGCGAACTAAAAACCCTGTCTGTTGAGCACTCTCTCGTATCATGTTTTTTCTCGATAGGTTACATGGGAGGGGAGAGAGAGAGGAGAGAGAGATTAAGAGAGATAGCTAGCTAGATAGAGAGAGAGATGAGACAGGAGACCGTAGACAACATGAGACAGAGACACAGAGAGAGACAGAGACAGACATACGGAGAAACAGAACTGACAACCAACAGACCCGAAGAGGGCCCAACAAACCTGAGCAGAACGGAGAGCCATTAGACGGTCATGGCAGACACAATTGTGTAACACCTACTACACCACGCACACACACAACACAGAGTAGAAACAACAGAGAGATTAGATCTATGCATAGATCAATAGAGAGAGATCGAGAGAGAGATTTAGACAGATATGAAATATCACTACTAGGCGATACCTGCGTTAACATTGTCATATTCATTTCTTGTTACTGATTACGATACTTGTTATTTTTGTTCGAACACAGACATGTCCCGAACCTGAACGCACACTAACATCCATCTTGGCACTTGCTCGTTGTAAGGGAAGATAAGAACGAACCATTTTACCACAGGCTTCCAGCAGCTGTGAAAACAGGGCAGGCAAACTCGCTGCTGACAGAGAGAGGGGGCCCTTGGCGCTCAGCACCAAGACCTTCAACACCCACCCGATGGCTTATCACAGA
Source organism: Conus betulinus (assembly GCA_016801955.1). Lineage (NCBI taxonomy): Eukaryota > Metazoa > Mollusca > Gastropoda > Neogastropoda > Conidae > Conus > Conus betulinus. The sequence goes on from JADBJO010000393.1 coordinate 722,524, forward strand.
ACAGAGACGTTTTTGTTTCAATAGTCATAACAAACTTTTCTGTCCGGAAATGGAGCCGCTGTCGTTCACACAGGCTGAAGGCGCATCCTGCACGCAGAACCTCTGTTTCATCGTCTGAATCTGAAAGAAGGTTCACCCACACCCCACCACACAGCGTGTGAGACAGAACTAAGGAGGGAGGTGACGTAGGAAGGTGGGGGGGGGGGGTTGTAGGGAACCCATACCATACAAGAGAATCGAACCCACCACAACCCCACAAGACAATTTTTACTAGTTTTCCTAAGCGAGTGCGTTGACCGCTGAGTCCAGCCACCCTGTCACTCACTAGTCAGACAGAAGCCGCCACCACACATCATTCCTGGCCTAACGGGGCGAACAGACGACATCACATTACGCATTCCGGCGAGATGACAAGAACGATAATATGCACGTGTTACGCCATACTACCATCCTCTCCTTCCTCCTCCTCTCCTCCTCTCCCTCCTCCATTTCTTTTCCTCCTCCTCCCCCTCTCCACCTCCTCCACCATCTTCTCCCATCCATCTTCCCCCTCTTTTAACTCTCTTTTCTCCCATTTGCCCCATTCCACTCTTTCCCCAAGGAGTTATTCACGCCAACACAACGAGCAGTCAGCATAGTCTGCTGGTTGTGGCTGTTTCTTTCTTGTGAGGAGAATGATAAACGGTGTGGAAGTGATGGACGCACGGTGAAAGACGGAGAAAAGACATGGACATGAGGTGTGGGGAGGGGGGAGGGGGGGGTTGGAGGTGAAGAGCTGGAGCAACGCAGAGGGGGGGGGGGGGGGGAGTGGGGGGAAAGGTGTAGGTGCGAAACCAGACAACAGAAACGTAGGTATGTATAAGAAGCGAGGGTTTAGAAGTTCGTGGTAGAAACCCGAGGCTTGATTGTGTGCTCTAACATTTCACATGAACGCAAAAAAAATCACTTCAACTTATATATACACATGCTAATGCAAGCACGTCAGCTCACCTACCCCCTCCCCCCCCCCCCCCCCCCCCCCCCCGCCACACACACACACATACACACACACGCGCGCGCGCGCGCGCACCTGTGCGCATGCAACAGAGAGGTAGACAGAGAGAGTGGCGGTGAGGGCTACAAACAGAAGTACAGACAGACAGACAGACAGACAGAATGGGAAGGGGGGGGAGGGGGGGTCAGGGCAGAACGTTAGATGAACAGAAGAACATACTGATTGTGGGAGAGAGACGGGGGTTGGAGCAGAAAGACAGACAGACAGGCAGTCAGAAGACAGACAGACGAGAACAGGGAAAGAAAACGGAGAAGTACAGAAATGCAGATACAGAAGAAAAATTATGGATTCGGGAAAAGAGAAGAAAAGGACATGAGTGAGAGAAGGGAAGGGGGGGGGGGAAGACTACAGACAGAAGTGGAAGAAAGAGGAAAGGGGAAGGATACCTTACAAGACTTCAGATAAGAGTGAGGGAAAGAGAGGTGGGGAGGGGGACGGACTACAGACAAGACTGAGAGAGTACGACAGTGACGAGAAAAGAGAGAAGAGAGAGGGGTGTTGTGTGTGTGTGGGGGGGGGGGGGGGGGGGGGGGTGGGGGGGGAAGCGGACTACAGACAAGACTGAGAGAGAGAGAGAGAGAGACGGGGAGGGAAACAGACAGACAACAGACAGGAGTAGACAAAAAAAAGGGGGGAGGACCAAGACTGTAGACAAAGGTGGGGAGGAAGAGAAGGGGGAAAAAATAGGACTACAAACAAAGAGTGAAAGAAAGAGAGAAGGAGGAACAGGTCTACAGACAAAAGCGGCAGACAGAAATGGGGAAAGGGACCTGACATAGACGAGTGTGTAAGAACGAAATGGGGGGGGGGGGGGGGGAGGAGGGGCGGACAGGACTACAGACGATGGACGAGAGAAAGGAAAGGGACAGAATACATAACAAAAGTGCGATGAAGAAAGGGGGAAACAGACAGGAATTCAGGCAGGAAGACAGACGACAAGAATGGGGAGAAAGAGAGGGTAGACGGCAAATTACAGACAGCATGACTGACATATTAGAGAAGAAGGGGGTGGGGGGGGGGGGGGGGGGGGGGGGGGGGGGGGCACACAGAAGGGAGGGGAACAGAAAAATAGGAAGACAAAAAAAAAACAAAAAAACAAGAGAGTCGGGGAGATGGCGAAGGGAGACAAACAGACTATAGTGGGCGAAAGAGAAGGAGAAGGGAAGGAAAGACGCCAGGATATACAGAGAGAGAGAGAGAGAGAGAGAGAGAGAGAGAGAGAGAGAGAGAGAGAGAGAGAGATGTAACATACAGCGTCAAGCCTTTTTATTTCCAAATTCATCAGACGGTCTGTCAGACTCTACACTCTTTGTCAGTCAGGCAAATAGATTTCTCTGTACTCTGGCCGAGTCTTCTTCCATCTCGGGAAAATTTGCCCGCCGTAGACAACTGATAACCGAGAACCTCCCTACGCCCATCCCCCTCCCCCCCCCCCCCACATACACACACATTCCTCCACACTACCTGCACCTGCCACCACCCCCCACACCCTTCTGTCCAAACACACATCCTCTCAAAGGATGCAAATCATACTGACTCGTATCGCGCTGTGGCGTGGTTTGGTACACTGCATTGATTTGTATTGCGTTGCATTGTGTGATTCTGCCTTGTAGTGTATTATTCTGTTTCATTACACAGTTTGGTGTTGTATTGTGTTGCATTGTTCCATGGTCACAGCAGATTTCTCTGTGCGGAGTTGGGGCTGCTCTCTTTCTCCTACACTAAGCGCGCTTCCTGCACACTAAAGTCTGTTGATCGTCTCTCATCGGAAAGACGGTCACTCACACAACCACTTCACATTTCCAAAGAGGAGCGGAAGGAGGTGATGGAAAGGGGTGGGAAGCCACGCCAAAATGAGACTCGAACCACAGACCTAAGACTCGCCAGCTTCCCTAAGGCGAGCGCCTTAACCGCTTGGCCATTCTATATCCACCAGCAGTCCGACAGTCAGAGCGCCGCCGACGCACATTCTTCCCGGGCCTCACAGGGGGACCAGACGACATCACATCACGCATTCCGGCCAGATGACAGGAACGATAAGATGCACGTGTTACGCCATACTACAACCCTCTCCTTCCTCCTTCTACTCCGCCTCCTCCTCCACCTCCTCCACCATCTTCTCCCATCCATCTTCCCCCTCTATAACTCCCTTCCTCCGATTTCCCCATTCCCCGCCCTCCCCAGGGAAATATCGTGCAAACACAACCAGCATTCAGCATAGTCTGCTGGCTGTGGCTTTTTTTTTTCCTGTGAGGAGAAACATAAACGGTGGAAGAGTTGGACGAACGGGGAGACGGGGAGGGGAGGCATGGACTGAGAGGGGTGGGGGGGGGGGGGGGGGGGGGGGACGTCGAGGAAGGAGTGGAGTGGAGAGGGGGAGTTGAAGACCTGGGCAACGTTGGGAAGGGGAAAGGTGGAAATGTCGAAAGAAGACAACAGAACATAAGTAGGCATAAGAAGCGTGGTTCAGATATGCGATAATAACCCAGAGAAATGCATGTGCGTGTGTGCACATCGATGTGTAACCACGCTCATGCAAAATGCGCGCCCCACGTCACACATCCACATCCAACACACACACACACACACACACACTCACACACACACACACACACACACACACACACACATCCACACATACTCACATGCACGTGCACACACGCGCGTGTACAGACAGACAGAGGATAAGAGAGAGAGTAGCGGCGAGGGCTACGAACAGACATACAGACAGACAGGAAAACAGACGGACAGACAGAATGAGACGCGATGGGGGAGGGGGGGGGGGGCAGAGACAGAAAGTCAGATGAACAGAACAAAAATGATGCTCTGTGAGGGGAGATAGAGCAGATAGACAGACAAAATAGGTAGACAGAAGACAGACAGACAGTAAGCGGATACGGACAACGAAACAGAGTGGGGAAAAGAGACTGGGGAAAGAGACAGGACTATAGAGCAGAAGTGCGAGAAAGAGAGGAAAAGGGGTATAGACAAGACGGGGAGGAGGGTGGGGGGGGGAAGAAGAGAAGTGAGTAGTGTGACAGAACTACAGAGAAGACTGGGGGAAAGGAAGAGAAAGAAAGGAGAGGATTGCAGGCAAGACTGGAAGAGAGGAGAGAGAGAGAGAGAGAGAGAGAGAGAGAGAGAGAGAGAGAGAGAGAGAGAGATACAGAGGGGCAGGATTACAGATGAGTGTGGAGGAAAAGAATGACAAAGGATGGGGGGGGGGGGGGGGGGGGACAAGGGGGGGGGGGGGGGGGGGGGGGGGGGGGGAGAGCAGGACTACAGATGAGTGTGAGGAAAGAGAATGACAAAGGAAAAGAGCACAAGGGTTGGAGTGAGAGGAGGAGAAAGGGACAGGAATACAGACATGAAAGACAGGCAGGAATGGTGGTTGGGGGGGGGGGGGGGGGACAGAGTAGACAGGGAAAAAGATACAGACAGGGTCACTGACAGATAAGAGGTGGGGGGAAAGAAGGGGAAGGGGGGGGGGGGCAGAAAACTAGAAATGCAAGCAAACAAGACTGGGGAGAATGTGATGGAAGACAACAGATGATAGTGGGGGGAAGAAAGGAGAAGGGGAGTAAAGACGCCAAGACATGTGGAGAGAGAGAGAGAAAGAGAGAGAGAGGGGAGGAAGAGAGAGAGAGAGAGAGATAGACAGACAGACAGACAGAGAGACACAGAGACAGGGGTAGGGAGACAGTTGAGAAAGACACAGCAGAGAGAGACAGACAGGCAGACAGACAGAAAGAGAGACACAGAGAGACCGACAGACAGACAGACAGACAGAGAGAGAGAGAGAGAGAGAGCGAGACAGAGACAGAGAGAGAGTGAGATAGAGAGAGGTTGACAGGCTGAGAGAGAGAGGAGAGAGAGAGAGAGGAGAGAGAGAGAGAGGTAGCAGACATCATCAAGAGAGAGAGACAGACAGAGAGAGGGGGGTGGGGGGTTAGCAGACATCATCAAGCCTTTTCATTTCCAAGTTGATCACATAGCCTGTCAGGGGTCCACAACTCTGGTCAGCCCCAGGAAAACAGTTCTCGCTGCACCCCCGGACCAGTCTTCTTCCATCTCGCTACCTCTCTGAAATGAGCCCGCCGCAGATAACCGATGACCAGAACCTCCCTCCACCCACCCACCTCCCACCCACCTGCCGCCCCTCACACTATTCGCCAACCCCCCCCACCCCGGTCTGTCAAACGCACATTCTCTCCAGGGACCCTTAGACTAGGGGGTCTTCGTGCAGAAATGAAACACGGCAGGATCACAACACGTCATTCATGACCCATCCATGTGAGGTCAAAGAGATAGGCTCTGGAACAGAAAACGGAACAGCAAAGAATTGGCTTCTTTAAAAAGAGAAGAAGAAGAAGAAGAAGGAAAAGAAGAAGAAGAGAGAGAAAAAATAGTGAGACGGAGAGTAACAGAGAGAGAGAGAGAGTGTGTATGTGTGTGTGTGTGTGTGTGTGTGTGTGTGTGTGTGTGTGTGTGTGTATTTGTGTGGTGTGTGTGTGTGTGTGTGTGTGTGGTGTGAGAGGGAGAGAGAGAGAGAGAGAGAGAGAGAGAGAGAGAGAGAGAGAGAGAGGGACAGACATACAAACAGGCAGACACAGACAGACAGAGAAATGCCTGCATTGAATCAGAAAAGCATTCTAAGGCAGCCATAAGCCCTTCATGCCAAGCGTGTCTCAACCAGTTTTACCTCGTCATGTTTCGCCTGCTGATCTTATCCGAGAATCACTGCGTCATGCCAACCCCCCCCCCACCCCCCCCCCCCCCCCCCCCCCCCCTTCTCCTCCCACACCCCAGTACCCTCTGCTCTTTTTCCCTCCCTCTCCCCACCTCCCCCATTCCCCCCTTCCCCAATCCGACCACCTTTCTATCCTTCCTCAGACGGGCAATCTTTTGATCTGAGAACAGATAAAAAGCGGATGGGAAAGCATATCACTTGCAAACAGTTTTTGTGTTATTGTATTGGGGTTGTCATCTGCTTTGAAAGTCTGATGTTGGCTAGTTTCGTCATCCCAGAATATCTAGGGGATGCACGTTAGGTCCCTATCGGAAGCTACTGCCTAAACGGATAGAACGTGTTTTTGCTGGGCACAGAGAGAGAGAGAGAGAGAGAGACGGGAGAGAGGAGAGAGAGAGAGAGAGAGAGAGAGAGAGAGAGAGAGAGAGAGAGAGAGTCGAACACAGGGTGTGAAACGGGGTGCCTGTCTCATGCAGACAATCACCATCCCAGTAACTATCCCAGCAAGCGCTTTCAGATCAAATATTTGGCTCTCTAAATCTGCTTCCTTGACCCGTAAATAGAGAATAGGCAGGCTAAACTCTATTCGAAATTACAAGTCAAGCATCACCTTTCCCGGATTTTTTTTTAGAGGGGGGTAGATCTATTTCATCCTCTCCTTCTACAACGTGGCCCACAGGATTAAATGTGACGGGAATGGGGGGGGGGGGGGGGGGGGGGGGGGGCTCTTCAGAGCCTAGCTGGCACCCCTGTGTTTTTCTCTTGTAGGAAAGGGCACAGGATAGGTCTCATCCCTCAGCCCCTGGAAGGTTCCCCTAGTCTTGGAGAACAGCCAGTGCCACATCTTTTCACGTTGATCGTCAAGCAATGTTTTGAAAATGAGCAGGTGTTCGCTGGTGCCGCGTGTCATCAATTCGGAAGGTTAGTATTGCGGGAAATCTTTACCGCCACCGTCGTCGTCGTCGTCGCTGTGTGTTTGCTGCTGTGGAGTTATCATTCTCCCGCACTTCTCATCCCAGAGCTCTCGTGGGCAGCTGCTTGCCGGCTGTCCTGTCCTGATTTCAGTTCCAGTGTGCAACAGGCGGCTCTCACATCGCCCCCACCCCCCCACCCTCACCCCTTACCTCCCAACAAACAAAGACCCTGGACTGTCATAAAATCGCTTCAGCGGTGTTCCGACATTGAGTGAAGTCATAGAAAGTGCAATACCATCCCTAGAACGCATATATCCTCTCTTTGTCTCTGTCTGTCTGTCTGTCTGTCTGTCTGTCTCTCTGTGTGTCTCTCTCTCTGTCTCTCTCTCTCTCTCTCTCTCTCTCTCTCTCTTTCTCTCTCTCTCTCTCTTTCTCTCTCTCTCTCAACCCCCTTCTCTCTGCGCGTGTGCCTGCACGCGTTTGGTTTGTGTGTATGGTGTGTTTGCGCGCACACGCCCGTCTTACCCCTGCTGACCCTCTGACCCCTGATAACCCTCTGACCCCTAAAACCCCTCTGATCCCTGATAACCCTCTTACCCCTGATAACCCTCTGACCTCTGCTGACCCTCTGACCCCTGATAACCCTCTTACCCCTGATAAACCCCTCTGACCCCTGCTGACTCTCTGACCCCGATAACCCTCTTACTCCTGATAACCCTCTTACTCCTACTAACCCCCTCTGACCCCTGCTGACCCTCT
>JADBJO010000394.1:0-20000 GCA_016801955.1 Conus betulinus
AAAATAAAGACGTGAAATAAGAATGGACAGAAGAGAAAGAACACGCACAAGAAAGAAGAAAAGAGAAAAGAGAGAGAAAAGAGAGAGACAGAAAGTTAACATATACAGACAAGACAGCACATAGTGCACAGCCCATGTGGCCAAACCCCAACACCCCCAGGGCACGACTCGTTTTTTGTTGTTGTGCTTGTTTAAAATTGTGTAATATATTTCTTTAATTTTTAATCCGAATTTCATTTAAACCTTTACTTCTTCTATGAGCTTTTGCACCTGCTATTTCATTAGGAACATCTTCATTCCAAAATCTTCATCATCACGTTCTATCGTTTCTGATGTCTTTATATGTATACACATCAATCTCTCGCTTTCAATGTTATTATAAAATTAAGCTGTAGTCTCAGGCATGAAAAATACCACAATTTTCCAATAATCTTAAAAGGCCCCCCTGACTGAACAAAACACACTGACTTTTTCTGCGTTTTCGGTCAAAAATCGCTGTTTGCGCTAAAATGTTGAAATGGTTAGGTCTTTAAACCCAAGTACCGGGCAGTGTGAATAGGTATAAATGCACAAAAGATAAAACAACAGACTTCAAGCAACTCAGAGAGAGAGAGAGAGAGGGTGGGTGGGGGGGGTAGGGAGGGGAGAGAGAGAGAGAGCAGAGAGATAGAGAGAGAGAGAGAGAAGCAGAGAGAGAGAGAAGAGGACAAAAGTTTTACTGTCAAAAAACAAATTGGTGGGCATACAGTCATCATGTGTAGAGAAATAGTAAAACGAAGTTAAATCTGTACAAGAACTATCTTATCCAGTAAAAAGTCACATCTCCTGAGCTCTTTATATGGACGGGAGAGGTTAGATTTTGATTCAACAATGCTTGCTTTCCCTTGATGTCTAGCTATAATAAAAACAACCGACATAATAGGATGGACGTTTATGGTCTATCCTGTGTGTTTTTGTACTCAGTTTGATCGGATTAAATTTTTCTTGCAAGTTTGCGTGTATTAGACAAAACAAGTACAACATGTTTTCCGCGTCATTTTTCACATGAGCACAATATGATCTGCCGAATTCGTTGTCCTGTTCTCTTTCTGTCTGCGTCGACACGGGCAATGATCCGGTGAGAGAGAGAGAGAGAGAGAGAGAGAGAGAGACAAAAACATACACGACAGACAGAGACAGACAGAGACAGAGACAGACGACAGACACAGAGACAGAGACAGACAGACAGACAGAACAGACTGACAAACAGACAGACAGACATACAGACAAAAGACAGACTAGATGGATGTGAGGGAAGGGTACTGGTGGGGGGTGGGGGGTGGGGGGACGGAGGACAAAGTAAGGGAAATGGGATGGGAGGGATCACAACATGGCGTACAGAGGTGGGCTATTAGGAGAAAAACGGTAATTTATTGCGACTCCCCCTGTCTGGTCATACAATTAGTTGCACCACTGGTGGAATCCAGAACACGCCACTAACAGACAAAGAAAGCCTGACATTATTAACCCTATTCTGTCTGTGAGGTCGAGAGGGGAGTTCATTAAAAACACATCCGCGGCATATATCGTGTACCTACATAACGACTGAGGACGAGAGAGCGCGCTATTGTAGAGTGCTCATGCGCCTGTGTGTGTGTGTGCGTTTACGGGCGTTGTGTGATGTGTTGTGTGTGTGTGTGTGTGTGGGGGTGTGTTGGTGTGTGTTAGAGAGAGAGAGCAGAGGAGAGTGTGTGTGTGCTTGTGTGGTGTGTGGTGTGGTGTGTGTGTGTGGTGCGTTGAGTGCGTGCGGGAGTGTGTGTGTGTGTGTCGTTGTGTGTGTGTGTGCGCGCGTGCAATATATATATATATATATATATATCTATATAATAGATTATACAATAATATAATATATATATATATATACTGCTAAAATAGTAATGTAAAGGAATTTGTTGTTCGGTTTTTTCAGGTTGTTTACAGTTTCAGGGTGCGTTTGCTGACAACGATTTTCCATTTGTGCCTGCAGTTGGTTACTATTTCTACTTTACGTATTTAGGGTTGCTAAGTATGGTTTGCATAGTATTAACCATTTTTCTGTTGAACATAGGTTGCATCTTTTTGAAATGTTATTGTATGGTGATGCCCTTTTTTTATGATTTTCCAGGATATGTTTATAGTTTATTTTTTTGTCATTTAAGGTCTCCAAAATATTTTGCTCAGTTTTGTTTGGTTTTTGTATTTTTGTAAAACTTTGTTTGAATGACTGTTTATGGTTTGCATATCTGGTTTTTGAAGTGATTTTCAGTGATACCTATGTAAGTTTCTTTTTCATTTTCTGATGTCACAGTGGCTGGTATACAATGTTGTTATAGAGGCATTTGTTGCTTAAGGGACACTGTTCTTTTGTAGTACAATTGCAGGATTTCCTTTCTTCACCCTTCTTTGCTGTGTTGCTTTTCATTTTTTTGGATGAATCAATTATATTTTAAGGTTTGGGCATGCATGAATATGATAGTTTTGATGGTGTTCTTGTTGAATATTTTGGACAATTTGTGTTCTTTTGGGAAGGATGCTGTCAGAATTAAAAAAAATTCTTTCCCTACGTTGTTTTTATCGTCGTCCATCATATGGAGGGGTGTACCCATGTGATTTTCCTCTTTTCCTTTCGCTGCTTTTTTTGTTTTGTTCATGTTGTTATCTGGGTTGTATTGTAGTTTGTAGCTGTAACCACTTTTTTTGCAATGCCTCTTTGTATTCTGCTGCGCGTTGCTTTGAATACTCTTCATTATGTGACAGATTAGATAATCTCTTGTTTATGCCATCTTGGTTATGCCACATGGATCTAGGTGACAGGGTAGAAACAAACAGCAATAAAAGAAGCCTTCATAACTCTTAAAGACCATAAACCCAATTTCCACAACAACCCAACATGTAGACTAATAAACCCATCTAAATCTGAACTGGGGCAAAATAAGTAAGAAAAATCCTAGAAAAAGCCATAAAAAACAAATCAAATCAAACACGGAATACAACCTCTGGAAGAACACATATGAAGTTATCCAATGGGTTCAAAAATCTTAACAAAACAGAGAACACAGTATTCATCACATTCGACATAGTAGACTTCTACCCATCCATAGATGAAGAGCTACTCACTAAAGCTCTGAAATTTGCTAATAAACACACCAGACATAACTGGGGTCAGAAATGGAAATCATTCTCCACTGTCCTAAAGAAAAACTTTACTCTACAGCAGAAATGAAACATGGATCAAGAAAACGACAGAAACTCAACATTTGATGTGACCATGGGATCGTATGACGGTGCCGAAACATGCGAACTGGTCGGACTGTTCACCTGCTATCCAACAATCCAAAAACAACTCGGAAAAGCAAGTGGGACTATACAGAGACGACGGCCTCGCACGCGCTAAACAAACAATCCAAGAACCATCGAAAACAAGGAAAAAAGAACTATGCAAAATTTTTTCCAAAACCATAACTTAAAAATCACCATCGAAGCAAACAAAAAAGGTAGTGAACTACTTAGACTAACACTTGACCTCAACAACTACATATATAAACCATACAAGAAACCTAATGACACTCCCATTTATGTAAACATCAATATAGCAACCACCCACCATCTATACTAAAAAAACCATACCCAATGGCATAAAACAAGAGATAATCTATCTGTCACACATAATGAAAGAGTATTCAACAACGCAGCAGCAGAATACCAAGAGGCATTGCAAAAAAAGTGGTTACAGCTACAAAACTACAATACAACCCAGATAACAACATGAACAACAAAAACAACAAAAAAGCAGGAAAAGGAAAATCACATGGTACAACCCTCCATATGATGGACGAGTAAAAACAACGTAGGGAAAAGAATTTTTTTAAATTCTGACAGCATCCTTCCCAAAAGAAACACAAATTGTCCAAAAATATTCAACAAGAACACCATCAAACTATCATATATTCATGCATGCAAACCTTAAAAATATAATTGATTCATCCAACAAAATGAAAAAGCAACACAGCAAAGAAGGGTGAAGAAAGGAAATCCTGCAATTGTACTACAAAAGAACAGTGTCCCTTAAGCAACAAATGCCTCTATAACAACATTGTATACCAAGCCACTGTGACATCAGAAAATGAAAAAGAACATACATAGGGATCACTGAAATCAACTTCAAAACCAGATATGCAAACCATAAACAGTCATTCAACAAAGTAAAATACAAAAAAACCAAACAGAAACTGAGCAAATATATTTGGAGACTTAAAGACAAAAAAAAATAAACTATAACATATCCTGGAAAATCATAAAAAAGGGCATCACCATACAATACATTTCAAAAAGATGCAACCTATGTTCAACAGAAAAATGGTTAATACTATGCAAACCATACTTAGCAACCCTAAATACTAAAGTAGAAATAGTAAACAACTGCAGGCACAAATGGAAATCGTTGTCAGCCAGCAAACGCACCCTGAACTGTAAACAACCTGAAAAACCGAACAACACGTGCAGCCAATCCGCACGTGCAAACAGTGACATTAGGCCATATACACCGGCAGTAGGCGACCCAAAACCATCCTGAGGAAGCCAGCGCTCGAAAAGATCCTTTTACCATACTATTTTTACAGATGGTGCTCCCCAAGGGGTTGAGCACTTTAAAAAATTTTATTAGGCGTTTTAGTAATATTCTTGATATATATATATATATATAATATAATTATATATATATATATACATATATATATAATATATATATATATATATATATATAATGCTGAACAATTAAGTAGTGGGGGAAAACAAGGGCAGGTTAACAATTCTTCCATCATTATAGTAATGATTTGGCAAAGATTAGAAATTGAGAGGGGGAAAAAATTGAAGATGAAAATAAATGGGAAAATATATATCATAAATATGAAACCCCCTCACTAGCCTGCATGAGGAAACCATCGCAATCCCTCCCAAAGGCAGATCTACATGTTGTCGCCTGCTCCCGAGGCCTTTCGTCCGCTGGATCGGACTCATCAGGGAGAGACACGGCTGATTGTGGCTGTGCTCTTGGCGTCAGAAAGAGACACACCACAGTCCCATAATTCTGTGGTGTTCTGACCGCTAAGGTTTCGAAAAAGAATGCAACAGCACCCCCTCAAAGCAGCCAGCGAAAGGTAGCAGAATTAAACAAAACGAAAGTTTGGAGAGGAAAAAAAGTTGTTGAAAACTAAAAACATTAGGCAAACAGTATAAAATGTAAGGGACAATCTTTGAGCCTATGCTTGAGGATCCATTTAAGGATGCAAGGGAGATCAAAAGATACGGAACAGTCTGAGTGGTCAGCTCTGCTGTTCAATAACCCAAGCATTGTCAGCGGCTAAGAATTGTTCAGAACAACCTTTTCCTGGATCTCGTAAGAGATGCAATCACCCACTGATTGACCAAACAGTATAATGCTGAACAATTAAGTAGTGGGGGAAAACAAGGGCAGGTTAACAATTCTTCCATCATTATAGTAATGATTTTGGCAAAGATTAGAAATTGAGAGGGGAAAAAATTGAGGATGAAATAAATGGGAAAATATATATCATAAATATGAAAACCCTTCACTAGCTGCATGAGGAAACCATTGCAATCCCTCCCGAAGACAGATCTACATGTGTCGCCTGCTCCGAGGCCTTTCGTCCGCTGGATCGGACTCATCAGGGGAGACACGGCTGAATGTGGCTGTGCTCTTGGCGTCAGAAAGAGACACACCCACAGTCCATAATTCTGTGGTGTTCTGACCGCTAAGGGTTCGAAAAAGAATGCAACAGCACCCCCAAAGCAGCCAGCGAAAGGTAGCAGAATTAAACAAAACGAAAGTTTGGAGAGGAAAAAAAGTTGTTGAAAACTAAAAACATTAGGCAAACAGTATAAAATGTAAGGGACAATCTTTGAGCCTATGCTGAGGATCCATTTAAGGATGCAAGGGAGATCAAAAGATACGGAACAGTCTGAGTGGTCAGCTCTGCTGTTCAATAAACCCAAGCATTGTCAGCGGCTAAGAATTGTTCAGAACAACCTTTCCTTGGATCTCGTAAGAGATGCAATCACCCACTGATTGACCAAACAGTATAATGCTGAACAATTAAGTAGTGGGGGAAAACAAGGGCAGGTTAAACATTCTTCCATCATTATAGTAATGATTTGGCAAAGATTAGAAATTGAGAGGGGGGAAAAAAAATTGAGGATGAAATAAATGGGAAAATATATATCATAAATATGAAAACCCCTTCACTAGCTGCATGAGGAAACCATCGCAATCCCTCCCGAAGACAGATCTACATGTGTCGCCTGCTCCGAGGCCTTTCGTCCGCTGGATCGGACTCATCAGGGAGACACGGCTGATTGTGGCTGTGCTCTTGGCGTCAGAAAGAGACACACCACAGTCCATAATTCTGTGGTGTTCTGACCGCCAAGGGTTCGAAAAAGAATGCAACAGCACCCCCAAAGCAGCCAGCGAAAGGTAGCAGAATTAAACAAAACGAAAGTTGGAGAGGAAAAAAAGTTGTTGAAAACTAAAAACATTAGGCAAACAGTATAAAATGTAAGGGACAATCTTTGAGCCTATGCTTGAGGATCCATTTAAGGATGCAAGGGAGATCAAAAGATACGGAACAGTCTGAGTGGTCAGCTCTGCTGTTCAATAACCCAAGCATTGTCAGCGGCTAAGAATTGTTCAGAACAAACCTTTCCTTGGATCTCGTAAGAGATGCAATCACCCACTGATTGACCAAACAGTATAATGCTGAACAATTAAGTAGTGGGGGAAAACAAGGGCAGGTTAACAATTCTTCCATCATTATAGTAATGATTTGGGCAAAGATTAGAAATTGAGAGGGAAAAAAAAATTGAGGATGAATAAATGGGGAAAATATATATCATAAATATGAAAAAACCCCTTCACTAGCTGCATGAGGAAACCATCGCAATCCCTCCCGAAGACAGATCTACATGTGTCGCCTGCTCCGAGGCCTTTCGTCCGCTGGATCGGACTCATCAGGGAGAGACACGGCTGATTGTGGCTGTGCTCTTGGCGTCAGAAAGAGACACACCACAGTCCATAATTCTGTGGTGTTCTGACCGCCAAGGGTTCGAAAAAGAATGCAACAGCACCCCCAAAGCAGCCAGCGAAAGGTAGCAGAATTAAACAAAACGAAAGTTTGGAGAGGAAAAAAGTTGTTGAAAACTAAAAACATTAGGCAAACAGTATAAAATGTAAGGGACAATCTTTGAGCCTATGCTTGAGGATCCATTTAAGGATGCAAGGGAGATCAAAAGATACGGAACAGTCTGAGTGGTCAGCTCTGCTGTTCAAACCCCAAGCATTGTCAGCGGCTAAGAATTGTTCAGAACAACCTTTCCTTGGATCTCGTAAGAGATGCAATCACCCACTGATTGACCAAACAGTATAATGCTGAACAATTAAGTAGTGGGGGAAAACAAGGGCAGGTTAACAATTCTTCCATCATTATAGTATATATATATTACGTTAAGGACTTCAAATCTGCGCAGGCTGGCACTACAGAGTAAGTTTCCTACAGCCTGGCTGTTTGAACTTGAACTTGAATCTAGGGACAGTATATGAAAAGAACAATGTTTTTTATCCATTTTTTTCAGTCTGGTGTCAAACAATGTTTGGTCCGTGTGGGGTCAACTCTATGTTCCCTCAGCTCTATGTTCCCTCAGCTCTATGTTCCCTCAAGTCAAGTAACATGTCATGTCATGTCAAAGTGACCAGTGGTAAAGCAGTGGTCAGACTGACCAGTGGTCAAGCAATGGTCTAACTGACAATTGGTCAAGCTATATGGTCAATCTGACCAGTGGTCAAGCGACCACTGGTCACTCCGACCATTGCTTGACCAATGATCATTCTGACCATTGCTTGAACACTGCCACACTGACCATTGCTTGACCACTGGTCACTCTAACCATTAGTTGACCTCTGGCCATCATGTACTTGAATTGAGGGAACATAGAGCTGAGGGAACATAGAGCGGTTTGTTAGGAGATTAGCTCTATGTTCCCTCAGCTCTATGTTCCCTCAAGTCAAGAGATCTTTACGTCATGTAATATGGCATGGCATATGTCATGGCACATGGCATGATATGACATGGCATTATGACATGACATGACATAGCATGTAACTTGACTTGAGGGAACATAGAGCTGAGGGAACATAGAGCTGAGGGAACATAGAGCTGAGGGAACATAGAGCTGAGGGAACATAGACATGCATCCGGCCGTGCAAGGTATGGCGTAAGCGCGTGGAAATGTTGAGGCATCCTTGCGCAGTCCCTTTCATCTATCTTCGTTCTCCGCGGGAGATCGAACGGTCAGGTTACCTACAAGTTTATATCAGACTACATACACGTTTATATCAGATTACCTACAAGTTTATCTGCTAGCCTGTGTAATGACTAGACGGCGCCAGGCAGAGATGGGTGAGCCGTGTATACCAAACAGTGCAGAGGTATTCTGGGGGACGTGCTGAGAGGCCGGGTTTGGTGGTTACCTTAGTGCCAGAGCACCGAGTCTGAAGTCAAAAGTTTCGAGTTCGAAACCCTCTGGTGCACAAAATGAAATTGCTTTGTTGCTCAGCCGCTCTGGCGTAGTGACTGGCTTCGCGGATTAACGGCTGGAAAGCCGTGAGTTCGATTCGCACTGGAGCCATTTATTTGTGGGGGGTTTCTGTGCCGACCGGCTCCTACCCACGCTTGACTGAGAAGACTGGGCCACACAGGCCAATTTCGTCCACTTAATGTATGCGTGTCTGAAACTGTTGCTGAAATTTCCGGAGCAGCTCTGCAGGTGTCCTTATTTCTCGGGCCTGGTCTACGCCGGGATGTAGCATTGAAAGTGAAAAGCGGAGATGACAGCCCTGTCATGCAGCCTCAGACTGGAATAGGACTCCATTGCATTATCTTCATCATCCTCATCTTCAACGATCGGCAGATAAAAAAAAATTCTATGTTCGCTGTCTTACCTTAGCGTGTTACTGTACTTATAGCACGTACCTGTGTATTTGTCTGTGTGATGTTACTGGTCAGCATCATTTTTGACTCCATTGACTTAATGGATCTTTTCTTACAGGAAATCTACCATCTACACACACCAGGAGTGTGGACGTTTTGGCCTTTTTATTTTATTTTTTTTAATCAAATTTTTTATTTTTTCTCCATTGCAAGAACATCACATTTAACACAAATTCATAGCATTTCACTTTATATCCCGTACGATTCACACCATTTATGCTTCAACAGCCGTTTTGGGCCAGGTACCAGTTTTCGTACCATGTGTTAACATATTTGTACAGGAGAATTTTTTCAAAAAACTGATTAAATACAGAACACAAAGAAAGGGGGGGGGGGAGGGGGAACCCAAACAGAAAAACAACAGAGAGAGAGAGAGAGAGAGAGAGAGAGAGAGAGAGAGAGGATAGGGCAGGGCACGACAAAGCCACCAGGGGATCCAAATGTGCATGCATGTTAAGTGACACAGAGACAGACTCGTCCCTAAGCATACACATCAAGTCTAAAAGTTACACTTCTATTAAAGATTGGTATAGTTGCCATTTTCATGCAGTTTTTGACTTGACTTTACGCTTTTTCGCAACTTGGCCTTTTTAGTTTCATTGTCATTTGTTTCTCTCGCTAAATTGACGACTTACCTTTTGCGAAAGTAATGTTCTTTTATTGTACTTTACATTCTTATTATCATTTTTCTCCGACACATTATCATACCTTCACTCCTGTCCTACATATCCCCCCCCCCCCCCCCCCCCCCCATACTCCCTCTACTGCTCCCCCCCCCCTCACACCCCCCTCCCTCCCCTTGTCTTCTCTTTCGTTTAGATATCAATGATAATATTGTAACAATGTGATCTCTCTCTCAGTTGGGTATCTTCTATCATCTGTGTGTGATGCATTTTTTCCCTTGATTTTCCGTCACCGGTGATCAATGTTTTCTTTTTCTTTTTTAGTGAAAATCATCACATCTAAAACGTGGTGTTTTTGAAAATTAATGGAATAGTTTACTAAAACAAACCTAAACAAACGCACTTACCAGGAAAAATGTTGGGGGAATTTTATGTTGTTGCACAGTTCTTGTTTGCAAATGGAATAAAACCCTCACAAACTGTGGAGAGTGTTAAAGTGAATGTTTTTGCTGGCGTCAGTGTGACGTTACGCAGGTTCCCTTGTCATCTCTCCAGTGATGGCTGTGTACGTTGGCGATGTAAAGTGCGATGAAAGTAGACGTTAAAACCCAAATGAAATTTGATTTTGAAATCGAAGAGCGTTGAAGCAGTAGAAATAAACAGCTTGAGACTAGACAGACGGAACTGATTTCTGAAGACGGAACAATATTATTAATGCCACAAAAAATTGTATACAGCTTTCATCGTAATAGACTTGTTGCATGCAGCAGGAAGCTAAAGCCTTCGTCGGCGGTTCGTTTACACACGGTCTGATTTGTTTCCAGATGTACTCACACATACAAGCACAGATTTACAGATTGTAACTAGCACAGTTGGCAGCACCGTCCTTTTGACCAGTACTAAGATCTGAAACGTACTCATTGTTTGATGGATGTCCTCTTCTGTTAAACCATATGTAACTCCACCTTTAAATTGTCACGTGAAACAGATGACATCAAAGTTCCAGACTGGGGTGCCAGACATCATGGTTCATTTATCAAGGTGTAGGATTCATACACAGCAGCATCTATTTAGATCGTGATTCATAAACATCACGATTTTATACAGATCATGATTTATACAGATCGTGATTTATTTAAACCGTGATTCATACAGATAACAGTTCGTTTTATTCACTGTTTGATGAAAATCTTAAAGAGGAAAGTGCATCTAGTTTTCGTGTGTCTAAATTATAAGAATATAGGAGAGAAGTTTATTTCTGAAAATTACTATCGAAAGCCTGTTTCTTCTGTTTAATCAGGCCTTGACGATTTATACACATAATGTGGTGTGGGTTTATTTCAGTACAGATTAAGAGACGCCTATAAAACGATATTGAGGTTTTCTATTTTGAAAATGTTTAATGTGTTTTACACTTATCATTTGGAGCCAATAATTATGTAAACCAATGTATTTCATCCCTCTTCTCTCTCTCTCTCTCTCTCTCTCTCTCTCTCTCTCTCTCTCTCTCTCTCTCTGTGTGTGTGTGTGTGTGTGTGTGTGTGTGTGTGTGTGTGTGTGTGTGTGTGTGTGTGTGTGTGTACTCACGATAGAATTGAGTGAGGTGGGCACAAGGGTGAGGGAGACGATGGTGGTGACGTCAGGTCTGACAGACACGTCATACTGACTGGTGTTGAACAGGGCTGTCCTCAGTGCTGTCTCGTTGCCGCTGGTGAACCCCCTCACCGTCCCCACCCACGTCACTGCACCAACACACCATCACAACCATTCTCAACGTAGCGTCAGCTGCAATGAGAACATCGTGATTAAGACAATGATGATGATGATGATGATGATGATGATGATGATGATGATGATGATAATAATGATGATGATGATGATGATGATGATGATGATAATAATAATAATGATAATAATTGTAATAATGATAATGATATGATAATGATGATGATGATGATGATGATGATGATGATTAGTCACTATGGCTTCCATGATGAAACAAGGTACTTAACTCAAGCCAAACTTTTCTTACAATGCCCACTCAGCTAGTACTCGGGTAAATCAGACGCCTGCAGGAATAAAACCACCGACCAACCCCTGAAAGAGGGTCCCAAGCTTGCGCTACGCCTCTGTGAAAGGGCAGGTCACACAGCAACAACAGAAGAAATGTAGCAGCCCAAAATGACATGTATGCAAACCCACGTCAGTTTCGGGTGACTCTACTAATAACAATTTAAAATATTGTGAGGAATTTGTGCATGTATCTGTATTGAACCTTTAAGAGACGAGTTGTTGTGTCTATTAGTTTATAAATGTATTGAAACGCAGGTGTTATATGAATACTGCTATCCTCAATCAATAACAGAGTCAGAAGATTACACTTCAAGCACCTGTGTACAAGACTGTTATATATGCATGTGTGTACTGTGTTACTTTTGTTGTGGTTGTTATACTTACTATGCTATGCTGATTTTTTAAGGTAACCCCTCCCCCCCCCCCCCCCTTTCAGAAGAGGACGTGGCCTATCCTGCATAAAACTTCCTCTCTCTCTCTCTCTCTCTCTCTCTCTCTCTCTCTCGTGTATTCCTCTTGTGGTGTATGTTGTGCCTAGCAATTAGAGCGTGTTTCGCTTCTAATGGAAAACCGTTCTCAGTGGGGCCTGCGTTTCCCGCACTGTTTTTTTTTTTGGTTTTTTTTTGTTTTTTGTTTTTTTGTTTTTTTACGGAGGTGGGATTGGATCTGCACGGAGGTAAGGGGAGAGAGTTGGGATGGGAGATGACACATCACGGAATTCGCACTCAGGTTGGCGTCTGTTGTGATACAAAATGTTACCCGGTACAAAATGTCACTCGGTGACATTTTGTTCCGACGTTGTGTTAAAAAGAATGTCACCCCGGTACAAGATGTCACCCCAAGTATTGGGATTATGTATTGTATCGACGGGTCACGTATTTAAGATTTCTGTGGAACTAATTGTCGCCATGTGTGAATGTTGGGTTTTTCCACGATCGTGTCTGACCGGTCACCGTGTCATGATGTCATAAGTGCAGGCTTTTAGGAACGCCTGCCTCTGCAACTTTGGACGATGGTAGTGATGAGTTTTTGGTGTGTGTGTGTGTGTGTGTGTGTGTGTGTGCGCGCGCGCGCGCGCGCGCGCGCTACTTTTAGGACAGAGATGTGTGTTGTGCCTGTTTTGAATATAGTAGGAGAATCTGGTGAGACAGAGTAGTTTATTCCATGTGGCTGGTGCTTGAATACAAACACAGTCAGTTATGTTAAACTCGATTAACGAATCTGCCGTTGATCATCATTTAGGTATTCCCATCTTCACCATTCCGCCTTGTACACCTTGATTACATAATACCTGGGACCAGACAGACCCAATCAAAATTCGTACTATCACAAACTGTGACACACTTCCGCAGAAGACATGCATATTTGACCTGTCGGTACAAAATTTCACGCAAGATAACATTCTGTACAAGGGCGACTTTTGTTGAAGCGCCACGTCAGTACAGAATCCATCTGCGCGACATTTTTTTTTTACCAGGGCGACAATTTGTGAGGCACTTCGACATGAAATGTCACCAGGTAACATTTTGTACCGTGATGACATTCTGTATTGTAACACCGCCCACTACTAAAATGGTTATTTTCGTTGCCTATATGAACGTGTTGTTGTGTGGTGCTGTAGGGACATTCTCCTGAAAGAAAAAGAAACACCCGAAGGTGCTGGGGAGGACCCAGAGAAGCACTGTCTCCACCTGCCTTTAGAGCAGTCCTGTACCACCCCTTGAGGCCTGCGCTGTGTTGACGATGGGTACAGGCACGCGCGCAGGACACTCCATTAAGATATCAAGGGACATAACTGCTCCTGAACAGAGGTAAATCAGACTACAGGATGCAACTCATAACAGCCTTAAAGTAAACAGTAAACAAGTGGGGTAGTCTTTGCTCCCATAAGGAAACCTAACACAGAGTAACTTTTATTCAAGACTGGCACAGCCTTTAAACTTGAATAAAGTCAGACAAATACAAAGACGAACAATCTAATAGTGGGGGAAAACAAGCGCTATTAGATTGTTCGTCTTTGTATTTGTCTGACTTTATTCAAGTTTAAAGGCTGTGCCAGTCTTGAATAAAAGTTACTCTGTGTTAGGTTTCCTTATGGGAGCAAAGACTACCCCACTTGTTTACTGTTTATTGTTTACTGTTCCCTGCCTCATTTCATTTCCAATTTAGCCTTAAAGTAGCATCCCCATGGGTGTACCAGCCCGTGTTTCATGACTGCAGAGCCCACCGGCGAAAAACACCACCCTCCAGCTGTCGAGCACACCCCACAGACCCAACTGCCCCTGCCCACGGACAGATGAAGACAGTGCCACTCCAGACACAGCCAAGTTTTCGCCATACGGTCTTATGTGCCCTCAAGAGAGAATCCAAAGATTCTCCTGAGATTAAAAATAAAATTTCTGTCTGCCACATCATCTCTGGTGTGTGTGTGTGTGTGTGTGTGTGTGTGTGTGTGTGTGTGTGTGTGTGTGTGTGTGAATTCTGAATCTGAATGTAACAAATTACTTTTTGTTTATGTCACTTCGTTTCTTGTTTAGTGCTACAAAGACAGCACGAAAAAAAAAAAAAAAGATCTGCGCTACATCTTGCGTTTCATAAGGTACATTGCTTTCCCTTTTTTATTTTTGTTGTTGTTTTTGTTTTTGTTTGTTTTTGTTTTCGTTTTTTTTTTTTGTTGTTGTTGTTTGTTTGTTTGTTTGTTTGTTTTTGTTTTGTTTTTGGGGGTTTTTTTGTGTGGTTTTTTTTTTTTTTGTCTTTTAGGGGGTGGGAGTGGAAGAGTAGGAGGGAGAGGCGGGGAAATGGAAGTAGTAGAAGGGGGTGGGGACACCACAATACACCCATGAAGTGTCTGTGTGTGTTGAGAATTCTATCTGTAACAGTCAGACCTCTTGTCCCCCGAGGAGTGCGCGTCATCTTCGTCGGACACCACTTAATATTTTGTCCAGTTCGGAATGACTGAGTATATTGTTGTTTTTATTCCGCAGACTGTTTCCAGGGGTGACTTTCTTGCCAGTTAGGGGGTTATGTTGCACGGGCTAAACACGCTAAACCTCACTTTCTCACTTCAGTCTTACCGAAAGACTACAACCCGGACCCCACTGAAAGTTTCAAGTTCTGGCGAAGACAGCGGGGGCTGCGGAGGAGAGGAAGAAGGATGGAGGTGGAGATACTGTGCTTCGTATGAGACAGAGTCACAGACCTCTCCTGCGAGTCCTCTGTCTTTGTGCAGGGGGAGATTACACAGCAGGGCACCATCCCCTGTGGTCACTTTTGTGCTTATAACCACTGCCCACCAACACCAACCCCATCAACCCCGGGTTTTTTTTTTAATGCAGCCTTAACAAGTTTTTTTCTTTTAAAGAAGAATGTGACATCCCAGTGCAGTGACTTCATAACATAACATTGAGGTTAATAACAACAACAAAAATCTTCACGGTGCAAGTCAACAAACAAACAAATCAATAGGCGACCAAAAAAAGAGGAAAACGAAAGAACGGTTGAACAAAGTCGAAAAACAAAACAAAACAAACAACAACAAAAAGGATGAAAAAAAATGCACACAGGATTTCTAAAACTTTTTTTTAAGGATACTGGTACATAGGGCAACATAAAGAAATGGACGATGAACACAGGGGGATGATTGATGTTGATCAGGGGATGACTGATGTTGATCAGGGGATGATTCATGTTGATCAGGGGATGATTCATGTTGATTGTGTACGCTCTCTCTATGTCTACCTCTCATTCATATCCAACCTGTTTCTACAGGTCATTGCGAAGCAGATAAACGCGACCTGTACACATGCTGATTGGCTTGTCTTGTTTCGCTTTGTTTTGCCGTTTCTTTCACCGTGTGATATATGACAGGTATTTATCAATCATAGCTGTCATGAGACGTAGGATGGTGACAGAACTGATGATGGTGATGATGACGACGACGATGATGATGATGATGATGATGATGATGATGATGATGACGACGATGATGATAATGATGATGATGATGATGATGATGATGATGATAATGACGGTGCTAATGACAGCAACAACTGTAGTAGTTGTTTTGGATTGTCAACGAGGTGTTGCTGCGTCCAGGCTACTACATATACGCTACAATGGTAACTGTAGTTGTTGTAGTAGTAGTAGTAGTAGTAGTAGTAGCAGCAGCAGCAGCAGCAGCAGCAGCAGCAGCAGCAGTAGTAGTAGTAATAGTAGTAAAAGTGGCAGTAAAGTGGCGGCAGCCGCTGCAGCAGTAGTACAAATAGTGGTCTATAAAATAGTGTCATGGGCACTTTGTAATATTTATAAATAATATATCACGGACAGTAAGTAGCAAAACACTCTAAACCTGTGCAAAGGAAAGAGACTAGAATAACAGAGAAAAACAATGCATCTACGCGCGTACCCTCCCCACCCCCACCCCCACCCTCCACACACACACACACACCGAACTTGCAAACGTGCATGCGCACAAATAGAACACAAAGAACAATCTTGGGACAAAGGAAAATATGCGCGCGCGTACACACACACACACACACACACACACACACACACACACACACACACACACACACACACACACATACACACACACATATTCGCACAGAACGTGATCTTTCGCGTTGATAAGCTCAGAGAGAGAGAGAGAGAGAGAGAGAGAGAGAGAGAGAGGTGGCTTTCATATACTTCTGAGTCGTTAAATTGTACAATAAATATTTTAGAAGAAAGAGGCTTTGATGTCCTTGTAAGACATAATCATTTTCCGATGCAGAAGCATTTGTAAGAACATTCATGACTTTCTGTGGGATAATTCCATACATTCATGCATGAAGTTTTAAATTCAAGTAACAAATGTCCTTTTTTTTAATCAGAAATTATAGAACTGCTTTCATACGAAAAAAGTTACATTTAAAGTTACCTGATAAATACATATCTACAAACTAGATTCCGATGCAGCATCAAGAACCGACAGTAGACGGTGTACGGAAATCTGCAAAGAAGGCAGTCTGTGTCAGCGCCCGCGTTAAGCGAGAGTATATCGTCGTTTTCCTAGGACAAATGGCGCCGGTAGGCATGCCCAAAGCAATTTAGGCCCATCATTCATCTAAAAAAATTCAATCAAAGAGAGAAAATAGCAACACATTGGTATGAAACGGTGCGCCTGTAACTCAGATAGTCGGTGTCCCAATGGTTAATCCGAACTGGGCGCATAAAATCCAATATCTCTAGATATATTTGTTCGGTCCGTCCCAAAAACTTAGAAACTGTAACTCTGTTTGGTCCGGAAAGACTCGTTATCTTTCCCTGATTTTCTTTCTTTTTTTTTTTAAAATTTTATTTTATTTATTTATTTATTTGAACAGGTTTATTTTACCACGTCATAAAGCTTAAAGATTCAATCAGTGAAAAGATACTGCCAAAACATGTGTAAAACGCCGCACCTGTATTGAAGACACTCTGTTACAAACAGTGCAACTTCACGTAATATCATCATCATCATCATCATCATCATCATTTTTATCATTATTGTTATCATTACTATCATTATCAGTAGTAGTAGTAGTAGTGATCGATCTATTCACATCTACATATCTTTGGTTTGACGTGACGTTTGTTTACCAAATGATACTTGCATAAATTGCGTAATGATCTTGACGTATAAACTGAGAAGAGGTAACTTTATTTGCAATGTAAATGCAGGCGTTACCTTTCCCGGGCTTTTTTCTTCTAGAATACGTCTACTTACATTAGCAGAAGACTTGGGCCTTCCCGCAATGAACGTTTTTGTACAGAATATCAGAGAATACATAAGATATTAATTTCATTATATAATGGAAAGCCCTAGATAATCATGAAAATGTAACCCCATTGTTCAACAAAGAAATACTTGTCTTTTGCACCTGCTTGAAAGTTTTGTACTTTCTTTTCTGGCCGTAAGAAGGCATTGTGAAGCCTGTGTAAATGTATCAAATTAAGTGGAGTTGCCTCAACGAGAGTCACAGGATCATTACATCTTTAACTGTATAGGTATCTATGAGTATGTGTGCATGCATGCTTGCTGTCATGCCTATGCAGACCTTGTGTAATCATGTACTCCTAAATGTGTGTGTGTGTGTGTGTGTGTGTGTGTGTGTGTGTGTGTGTGTGTGTGTGTGTGTGTGTGTGTGTGTGTTATCCTGCGGGGTTTTTTTTGTTTTGTTTTTTTTTTTTGTGTTTGTTGTTGTTGTTGTTTTGCCGTCGATATCGTTTACAGGATTTGGCTTAACAAGTACATGTTGGGAGAAGAGACTGCGCCTAAAGTCTCAATCCTTGATAGTATAAAGTTTTTATCCCCCCCCCCTCTCTCTCTCTCTCTCTCTCTCTCTCTCTGTCTGTCTGTCTGTCTGTCTCTATCTGTGCAAACAACGCCAAACAGTTGAAAATCAACGCCTAAGTGGGTTTTACCTACCACACCCAAACTCCAGCGACTAAAAGCTCTCTACACACACCAGACTACCAACAATTCTGGCCACTGTTAACCCTTTTCATGTAGGATTAAGCTGTCACTCTCATGCACTGGCTGTAGTAGGAGGTCCACGTTTACCACCTAATCTGTTCTGCCGGTTCTGTGGCTTAATACCCTGAGCCTGAGGACGTAAAAGCCAGAAATGCAGATCCCCCTGGTATACTGTAGCTCTTGGCTGGGAGTAATGCCGAGTAACGTCTTTAGACCTTTGACGGTTCTCATGACAACGAAAGTTCCGGTATGAGAAACTGAATCTCTCTCTCTCTCTCTCTCTCTCTCTCTCTCTCTCTCTCTCTCACACACACACACACACCACACACACACACACACACACACACACACACACACATTGCGCAGTAAGTTCTCACATCATCGGCGCTGCGTAGTGGGCGTCACGCAGTAGGGTTTCGTGCACTGGACGTCACGCGCTAAAGTCGACATCTTCATTTAGATAGATAAAAAAAAAATGGCCGTGGTCTTCATCTCTTCACATTTTAATCAGTACATCTAATGTCTCCTTCCAAACTAAATATTCAATACCTTCTCAAAGAAACTCCATTTGTAAAGATCCAAACGCCTTTCCCATATGAACGGGGTAAAAACGATTCAGTTCAAAAACCTAAATCGTTACATTGATGACACCTTCTGTGCATCTGCCAGCAAGAAATGTGGTTTCATCATCACACACGATTTTTTTTCCAACACTGTCTGAATATACTGGACACATTTCAGCTCCCAGGTTATACGTCTTGACCTAGTGTCATACATTATGGAAATAATGATTTTTTTTTCATTAAGACTCTTTTTCGTATGACTGACAGCCAAAAATGATGGTCTCTATCTGGTAAGTATGATGTCTGACTGCAGACAGCCCAAAAATGATGGTCTCTATCTGATAAGTATGACGTCTGACTGCAGACACAGCCAAAAACGATGGTCTCTATTTGGTTAGTATGATTTCCTAACTTGGAGCTTGCGCTTTCCACCAGATGTTCCAGTTTTCCACTCAAACCTTTCAACATTCTGTCACATTCCACCTGCTTCGAATCTCTTTGAAGAAGTGACTTTTTTTTTCCACTTTTATATTGAAATTTTAAGAGAACGTCTTCATTGATTTCTTCAGAACAGCGACGGAGAAAAACCAAACCGGTGTGTTGGGGGAGGGGAGGGAGAGGGTTTGAAGGTGTGTGCGTGTGTGTGTGTGTGGGGGGGGGGGGGGGAGGGAGGGGGGGACTGAAAATCGCAACGCAAACAAAAAACCTTCAAGCCGAAATTAGCGTGTAGCACAATGCTTCTGTGTTTCATATCTGAAACACTTTTGTCAGAAAAAGACAAATTATTTATTTTGTTTTGTTTGTCTGTTTTGTTATGCTTTTGATTCCGCCACATGGTTTTTATAACGGTGCATGTACGCCTAGCTTAACATCAAATAGCAGACGAGAAGACCTGGAGAGAGTCCCATCTCAAATTCTCCCCCGCACAATTAGGGAAAACAATCGTTTCTGAATCAAGTATTCCATGGTCACTTGGTCTACAGTTGACCTAAAGAAACAAGCACCAAACTCTGTGTAGTAGAGACAGCTGGCAAGTAAGCCCATGCACAAATTCTGCGTCTTAATCGCAAGAAACTTAATAAACTGGACGAATCGTGTAGAGTGACGTGTATATCAATATTCGTAAATGAAAAAGGACTCAAATTTTTTTTAAAAAGACGGTGTT
>JADBJO010000394.1:30000-32500 GCA_016801955.1 Conus betulinus
ACACACACGGACGAGCGAACACATACGCACACATGTACGTATGCACGCACACACACATATGCACACACACTGTCCCACGCACGCAGGTATGCGCGCGTGCACACACACACACGCGCGCGTGCGCGCGTACGCACGCACAAATGCCGAGATACTTTCTTCTACTAGTGCATCTTATGCCTCGTGATCCCTTCTCTCCCTCCATGCCTTTGATGAGAACTTCATTCTGTCCCTGTACCATAGCATCGCTTATTGCCAGACTACCTGAATATCTATTGACACGGCACAGAGAGAGAAAGAGAAGAGAGAGAGAGAGAGAGAGAGAGAGAGAGAGAGAGAGAGAGAGAGAGAGAGAAAGAGAGAGAGAGATGCAGATAGACAGACAGAGAGAATGAATTACGAAAAGCGGCAACACTTTTGCACCAGTAGCCCCTATTCTGTCGGAACCCTCGGTGTAATCTACTTAATTCAGTCCTAGTGATCAGATCGTGTCCATAGGTCACTCGGCTTTCCGACCCTGCATGGGAATATCGCTGATGACACATGCATGCACTTCGTACACGATCCAAACACAAGCGTTTGCTAGATGGTCCCAAAGTAACAGTAACCAGCAAATGAATGCGTCGCTTCCATCACGCCATGTTTTCAGAGCAAAGAGCAAACTGGGTGGGCGCCAAACCATTGCACGCGTCTGCTGTGATACATGACTGTGATGGTAAAGAGTGGATATAAACAATGCCAATAAAGATAGTAATGTAGATGGTGGAGATTAAAAAAAACAACTCGATAATGCGGGATATATTATGAAAGTAAGTGTAGAATACAGCCCTGTGGTGCAGTCTCAGACCGGAATGGAAACCCGTAGCATCATCTTCATCATCTTCATTCTCATCGATCAGCACAGAAAACAGTATCAAATTCTGTGTCATTTCATGCCCTGCTCTCATGGTGACCACAGTTCCGATATCCTCTCTACGTCTGTGGCCTTGGTTTGATTCCGTCGGGGTCACTGTATCGGCAAATTCATGGGGACTGTTGTTAGACGGGCGTGGTGGCGCCCTCCGGAGGGAGAGCTCACTCACGCTGGCTCTGCGAATACGCAATTATTGTCGTCAGTATGTGGTGTCAAGCGCATGTTGGATCAGAACAGGCACCACTGAACGCCACCAAAGTGACTAGGCAGCAGTGCAGTGTCTCCTCCGGTGGGTTGCCTCTTGCGGCTTGACATTGACTACTCCCTGTGGATTGCAGGTGCCTGGACGGGCTGTGGCTGTGGACAGGGGGTCGGAATGAGCGGCGTGGATGCAATGCCACTGAGTTGGCACAGTAGTTGATACAGCAAAAAAAAAAAATAAATAAATAAATAAATTATTTTTTAAATCAACGATGACGACAACGATGAAAATGATATCGTCAGTAAGTCAGTGAAGATGACGATTACGCACCAGGATGATAGCGATCGACCTGCTGTTTCAGTAACTAATGATGGTGTTAAAGTAAAAGGACGATAATGATCAAAACAATATCTTCGATGAATACAGTACAGGAGTAATAACGATGAGGACGATGACAACATGCAACGAAAAAGAAAGACGACTCTGTCACAAAATTATCAGTTTCCCTTTTCTGCAACACGTTTAGGCTGTTTTCTGCCATCAGTTGTTGGTTAATCGAGGTTTAACATCCAAACCTACGTAAGATGATATGGCCGACGGTTACCGTGCTATTTTTGTTTCTTTTTGTTTTGATGTTGATGTCTGTATTTGCAGTTTTATTAACAAATTCAAATATGCAAAGTTGTGGAATAAACTCTAGATAATATACTCTGTTTTTCGTTAACGCTGATTTGCTGTTTTTGTTTTTGTTTTGTTTTGTTTTTCCCTCCTATAATAATTCATTAACTGATTTGTAAGGGAAACAAAGTTGCATTGAACAGGACAAAAAAAAATGTAATAATGCTCACGAAAACAGCGTTCCTGAAAGGGATATAACCCTTTGCTCTGGTGGTATCCTTCACAAATGAAAATGCCTCGCCTCCCGGAAGACTTATATTATTCATTTGCGAACGGTTTTTACATGCTATGTGTCAAATATGTTTCGTCAATACTTCGTCAGCTGACTGTATGAAGACTTCAACATCTTCAATCACTCTTAGATGCATGCCCTACAAAACAATCCCTTAAAGCACACCCGAGTTTCTCAAAACAGCGTGGAATCCCACAACATCATCTTATCTTTCTCACTGATCATCATTTTTTTTTAAAGTCTGATCTTCGGAGGTCCTTTATATTCTACTGCCATGTTGATTTCAGTTCCCATCACCTTCTCATGCCCATGCCTGTTGTTGAGTTCGTGTCAAAGTGTCGGTTACTTCATGGGGTCTATCGTTTCGGTGGCAGCGCCCATAGATGGGGGGGGGGGGGGGGGCGCTACGGGATCCTAGATTGTCGTAAGATCCAGAGGTATGTAGAGGCGTCGGAACCAGAGGAGCACAGAAGCCAAA
>JADBJO010000394.1:37500-42500 GCA_016801955.1 Conus betulinus
GGGGGGGGGGGGGGGTATGGGGGATGGGGAGGGGAGGTAAATGCAACACAAAAAGAGACAAGAGTGTTCCACAAAAACAAGGGAGGGAATTGTTGTAGAGACGTAAATATGGTAGACATAAAAAGCGTTCGTTATCACTAAAACACAACTTTTACAGAGATAAAGTCGTCACTGGCGAAGAAATCTTGTACGGAGAAAGATAAACTGGGGTAGCCGCAAGTACAGATTGTAAATAAGGCTTGATTATGTTCGGAAATGTCGCACACACAAGGGGCAAAAACTAGTCCACAAAAGGGAGGCAATTTTTCTCACGTGGATATTCTGCTGGAAGTGTTTAGTATAAACAATAGCACATGACGTCAGACTTTTTTCTGTTTCCATGCACAACTTAATCTCAGCATTAAAAATTCATCTTTTTGTGTGTCAGAGTAGATGTATATCTTTTCCTTTCTTCTTTGGTGCTATCATGTGTCTTCTGTGTCTGAGTTTGGGGAGGTGCGGAGGGAGGGGTGACGGTGAGTGAGTTACGTGTGTGTGTGTGGTGTGGGTGGTGAGGGAGTGTGTGTGTGTGTGTGTGTGTGTGTGTGTGTGTGTGTGTGTGTGTGTGTGTGTGTGTGTGTTGCATGATGTACCGCGATGTAAGGAGCCATTTCTTTGTGAGTCTCCTAAAGCTTAAAAAAGGTTGACTGCTATAAATTAGTAGCAGTAGTAGTAGCAGCAGCAGCAGTAGAAGTAGCAGTAGCAGTAGTAGTTGTAGCAGTAGTAGTAGTAGCAGCAGAAGTAGTAGTTGTAGAAAAATCTGTTTGAAAATGAGTTCAACAGTGTAAAGGCTACTAAAATCTTTCGCTCTTGATCTTTGATTTGTAGAGTATTATTGACTAACTCCAACAAAAATACCAGGATAAATGATGTGGTACCCTTGAAAATAGAGAAAAAAGTTATCTGTACAGAAATTTTCAAGACACATTTTGGATGAGAAAAATATACAGCTACCCAACACGTACGTACCGGCATTAATCAGATTTCAATACAGTGTCCATAAACTTGAAAATGAACTAGGTAGATACTGGGGGAATTTCACAGGGAAATACTCTTGTGACATAAATGAATGCATGGGGTGAAATAGTTCCATGCTGTTTCTTAGTGTCCAATATAAAATGTTAAAGATCGAAACAAGTTTTTTTTATATTCAAAATATTTCTTTCAGTAAAATCAATGTTTTATTGTAAACTCTTGTCAGTACAAACAAGTCTGCTCTGTTCAATTTATCTAAGTATATCTAGTCCGGAAAAAACTGTTTGGTTTGATATATATTCTTAGAGTACTTATTCAACAGACTGCATCATGTCTTAGCATTTGCTTACATGACTCTGTGTGTGTGTGTGTGTGTGTGTGTGTGTGTGTGTGTGTGTGTGTGTGTGTGTGTGTGTGTGCGTGTGTGTGTGTTCCATCATCAAACGACAGTCCACATCAGTAAATCCGCTTATGTCAAAGGCGAATTCACCATGGCCATGGTTGTGGAGAGGAAATCGATACAGAGGAAACAGCGGGACATGAAATAATGATCAGCGTGGACGAAGAGGATGTCGATGATGCTACAGAGCTCTGTATTGGTCAACGACTGCTAGACAACACACCCTACATTTTCTACCATCGTATATCCCCGTCTCATCCGTGAAATATGGACACCTGCGGTGTTGGTCGGGGAAATAGTGCAGCAATTTCCGAGGCACGTCCATTAAGAGGACGAAAGGTGACTGTGTGACTCCAGTCTTGCCATAGCAGTCCAAAGCTCCTCACTTTCTCTGGACAGATCCCTGCAGGGATCGAAACATCGCACTTATAAATCATGCTTCCAATGAGATCGAACCTTCGACCTCACGGGGCTACCCGCCACGCTGTCCACAACACCACGGTCACTGATGACGTGGAAAGTCGATGATGTTGATGATGATGATGATGGTGACGGTGATGATGGTGATGATAATGATGATGATGGAAATGGTAATAATGATGATGATGATGATGATGATGATAATGATGATGATGATCATCATCATCATTATCATCATCATCATCATCATCTTTACGGAGTGTACATTTACAGTTTTTGATTCAGTTGTTGTGAAGTTTGAATAATGACGATAGTCACTAGAAGTAGGTTTTTTATTATTATTATTCTTTGGTTTACATCTCGTTCAATTTTCTTCCTTTTTTTCTCTTGACATTTGTCTTTAAATAAATCATTTTTTTTTCATTCGTAGAAACTGGCCATCACTATTCCCAGGTCTCTCTCTCCACTTCCTCTCTTTCGCCACCCCTTATTCCATGCTTACTATTATCTTCACATCTGCTATTTCCTTTCTCAACTGAATTCCGTTCAGTTCCATAAACAGCGTACAGGTTCATTATTGTTTTCAGAAATGCGCGCATTGATCAATTACAAAACAGTTTGTCAACCCAACCAATTGATTTTACATGTTGAAGTACGCATCCACTGATGCGTTATTAGTTGCGCGATTGTATTCTTACTGGGAACCGTTCAAACTCCTTGTCGCTGTTGCCGTTGTTGTCGTTGTTTTTGTTGTTGTCCTCGTCGTTGTTGTTTTTTGTTGTTGTTCTTGTTGTTGTTGCTGTTGCAGTCGTTTTCCAAGAAACAGACCATGGACGGAAAGAAAATTGGTGAAAGACTAATGCGAGCAAAAGGGTAAAGAATAAATCCCAAATGAGGCGGGGAACAACAAAGGGAGACTATTAGTTTATAGCAGGAAAGTAGCCTGCTGCTGTTGCTGTCTCAGCATATCAGGTCGGATTCTGGAACTTCTTTTTGGGTCCCTTCCTTCTTTGTTATGTGAGATGCATAAAATATACGGGAAACTTTTTTCCTGTATCATCTGTTGTGCCACCTCAGCGGAACTGCACCCACGCCGCTAAGTTCAGCCCCCCCGTCCACAGCCACATCGCGGCCCGTCACGCCACAGCCCCGGCACCGGCAGTCCACAGGAGCAGTCAATGTCAAGTCGTCAAGAGTAGCTAAAATACTAGCTCTTGAGAAAGCTAGGGGTGCACAGGTTAGATCTCGGGTAAAATGGATAGAGGAAGGGGAAAAAAACACAAAATATTTTGTAAACCTAGAAAAAAGTAAGGGGTAAGAAAAAGGTAATCACAAGGTTACAAAGAGAAGATGGTGAAATTATAACCGACCAAATAAAGATATTGGAAGAACAAACTCATTATTACACTAATTTATATAACCAGAGCACGGATACGGAAAATATACAAGAAACTATGAATAACTTCATTGCAGATGTACAACTCCCTACGCTAGATGATGAGGAAGCAGCTTTTTTGTGAAGGACTAATATCTACAGAAGAAGTCAGTTGTGCTCTGAAAGCAATGAAGAATGGCTCATCTCCAGGTTGTGACGGCTTAACTGTAGAATTCATGAAAGTCTTCTGGAGCA
Source organism: Conus betulinus (assembly GCA_016801955.1). Lineage (NCBI taxonomy): Eukaryota > Metazoa > Mollusca > Gastropoda > Neogastropoda > Conidae > Conus > Conus betulinus. Next base: position 40,965 of record JADBJO010000394.1, read on the forward strand.
AAATAAAAACTCTGTTAACGTCCTGTTTCAACCAGTCGTTTGAAAAAGGAGAATTGTCATACACACAGAAACAAGGTATAATAATTCTGTTACATAAAGGGAAAGAGCTAGCGCGTGAACAGTTGAGTAACTGGAGACCAATTACACTTACGAACACTGATTATAAGATACTAGCAAAAGTCTTGGCAGGAAGATTAGGTAGAGTAATATCAAAATTAATTAACGAAGACCAAGTTGGATATCTTAAAGGTCGGAGTATATCAACAGTTATTAGAACAATCGACGATGTCATTGAGTACTTAAACAACACAAACAAAGCTGGTTATCTTTTAGCTCTAGACTACTCAAAAGCCTTTGATTCAATATCACGTCCTTTCATGTTTAACGCGTTCCATATCTTTGGTTTCGGCGAACAGTTTATTAAATGGATAGCAGTTCTTACTAGCAACACTTTTTGTAGTGTTAACCATGGAGGCTGGATTTCCCAACCATTCCCAGTAACATGCGGAATCAGGCAAGGATGTCCGTTTTCGCCTCTCGCTTTTATACTGTCAGTTGAATTGCTAGCGGCTAAAATTAGGAGCAGTAGCATAAACGGAATAAGTTTACCTAAGTGTAATCAGAATGGACAACAAATTGAACAACTGAAAATAAAACAATTTGCCGACGATACGACACTTTTTCTTCAAAACAAAGAAGACATTGTAAACGCCTCTTCGATTGTCACAGAATTCTCAAAATTTTCAGGTCTTCTGTTGAATCACACGAAAACCAAAGCCATGCGGATTGGTTTTCACAACGACGAAGAAAACATACCGTTTGAACTTACAGACAAAATCAAGATTCTTGGGCAATTCTTTAACAAATAATACAAGAGCCCAGTACATTGAAAAACTGGATAAAAAGATTGGATAAAATGCATAGTCTTATAAAATTATGGAGCCGTAGAGATCTTAGTATACGTGGGAAAAATAGTCATAGTAAAGAGTTTCTTAGTAAGCCAGTTTATATTCGTAATGCAATCAATTGGATTACCAGAAAGTATTCTCACGGAGATAAACCGTACTCTGTATAAATTCATTGGCAAAGGAAGTACTCAAATAAAAGAGCATTCGAAAAGGTCAAGAGAAAAGTGATGGAAAACAGCTATGAGCACGGTGGTCTTAAAATGACCAACATAGGTCAACTACAAACGTGTTTTTATCTTCAGTGGATAGGTAAACTATACATGTCAGGGGATGATGATAACTGGAGTCTTATTCCCAAGTGGTATTACCACCAGATAGCAAGCGACAACCTGGTATATGAAATAAACTGTAAGCCGGTGGAAATGCAGAGAGCTCTTGGAAAAAATTAAAAGCGATTTCTGGAAAAAAAGTTCTTTGCACTTACTTGGAGAACAAAACGCTAAAAACAATGGAAAGCGCGTAATATAAACAACTTCAAAACTCAACTAATATGGAATAACAGGTTAATACAATATAAGAATCATTCTGTCTTTTTCCATGTGTGAAAAATAGTGGAATAGAGAGAATA
>JADBJO010000394.1:55000-75000 GCA_016801955.1 Conus betulinus
CTCTTCTCACACACACACACACACACACACACACACACACACACACACACACACACACACACACACACACACACACACACACACACACGCACACACACACACACACAGGCAGAAGGGCAGGGGGAACGGAGGGTATGAGAAACAGAGACAGACAGACAGATAGAAAATCCAAAAAGAAGAACGATGGAAGAAATACAAGGAAAGCATAGGTCTACTTGTACAATGCAGAATGGCGCAGCAGAAACGATACAGAAATGACCAACCGTTAAAATGAGAGATCAGTAATGATTTATTTACTAGTAGTTTGTTTGTTACCCGTTTTATTCACACTGACTTCGAGTTGCAAACGTGCACACAGCAAAATGTAAAAGCTCATGTCGTGTTCACACTCAGGAAAATACTGGTCGATTTAGACACACACCAGCAATAGCACATTCCAACATAAAGTTACAAATGCAGAACAAAAGAAATTATGTCGATTTTGAGTTTTTGACAGCAAAGAACGAAAAGAGTTGATACGCGAAACCAAACAACAGTAATCCATTAGTACTATAATATATGGTTCAGCTCACCCTTACCTATCCCCGTATTCATAAACGGCAGACGGACAAATAGACAGAGAAATCCTACTGGACAGGTAGAGGAGGGTTGTGTGCACTATTTTACAGAGCTTACAGTCATATCATTGTCTCAGAATATCATATACATATTCATTTTACACGTGCTGAACGTACAAACACTGGAAGAAGTAAACCACGTTAAGTGCCTTGGGTCCTTTATGAACACGTGCAACAGCTTAACAATAATGGATCAAAACGAGGCTTCTGCTGTCTTTGTCTGTCTTGACGTCATCTGTAAGCTTTTTCCAATGGCGTCACAACTCGACACGTCACAGGTGATATTCATCGCTTTTCGTAGACGCCAGAGATGGGTGGCCGAATCCAGATCCAGACCTCAGTCAGAAACTTAGAATCCAAATAGTCAGGATTCAGTGCCTGGTGGAGAATCTCTGGGTCCTATACATCGAACTTAAAAAAATGACTATGTCTAGTGGCAAAGTCATGACAGGCTTACACAAGAATTCTGTCCACACGGATGCTATAAGCTTGTAGGGCACGGGACTCCATCTGGCACGAGGCTCTGTCCGAGATCAAGCCCAAGGGTATGACGGAGGGTGGACGTCCGTAGAGGTTTGACCCAAGTTGTAGTGGATGGGCAAGGTGAAGGACTGGATTGTTAGCAACGCTGCCTCTACCCTGTTGCGCGTGACTGGAGAGGCTGTGACGACGTTGTGTCTGTAGAGGCTGTGACGACGTGTGACTGTAGAGACTGTGACGACGTGTGACTGTAGAGGCTGTGACGACGTTGTGACTGTAGAGACTGTGACGACGTGTGACTGTAGAGACTGTGACGACGTGTGACTGTAGAGACTGTGACGACGTGGTGACTGTAGAGGCTGTGACGACGTTGTGACTGTAGAGACTGTGACGACGTTGTGACTGTAGAGACTGTGACGACGCGTGACTGGAGAGACTGTGACGACGTGTGACTGTAGAGACTGTGACGACGTGTGACTGTAGAGACTGTGACGACGTTGTGACTGTAGAGACTGTGACGACGTTGTGACTGTAGAGACTGTGACGACGTTGTGACTGGAGAGGCTGTGACGACGTGTGACTGGAGAGGCTGTGACGACGTGTGACTGGAGAGGCTGTGACGACGTGTGACTGGAGAGGCTGTGACGACGTGTGACTGGAGAGGCTGTGACGACGTGTGACTGGAGAGGCTGTGACGACGTGTGTCTGGAGAGGCTGTGACGACGTGTGACTGTCCGAAATTCATCACAAAACTACTTCAATCATGGGGAAGAAGATAAAGAGACTGGCTACATACATAAACGAAAGAAAGAAAGCAAAGTGAAACTTCTTTTCATCTTTTGTTTGCTTGCTTGCTTGCTTGCTTGGTTGGTTGGTTGGTTGGTTGGTTTTGGTTTTGTTTTGTCTTCTCTCTCTCTCTCTCTCTCTCTCTCTCTCTCTCTCTCTCTCTCTCTCTCTCTCTCTCTCTTCTCACGTTTACCTTTGTTCATGATTTCAAAGCGCACAGCTCAGAGACGGGGAGACACAATGGCAAACAAGAACGCGACACTAAACAAGAGTATGATAACCACATAAAACATGAACATGAAGCTGTCGTAAACTTCCGCCACGTGGTGCCACGTCACCTCGTCCTCCTCCTCAACCTTTTCTGTGATGTCAGCCTTGACTTTCGAACAGCTGGCGGCAGCGATGGGCCTTTTCTTCAATTCAGGCTTGCTGTCGTCACACCCGGAATACTCCCAGGGGCCATCCTCATGAGAGGGCGTCTTACCGGGGACGTTTTCCACGCGGCGCTTTCTGGCGCACGCGTCTCTGCACGCGCTGGGCTTGCGCTTCATGAGGCGGACGACACGACGTGTGAGGCGGACCTGCCAGCCGGGCACGGGCTGGGATGAAGGGCGGTGGTAGATGTGGAGGGAGTAGATGGCCAGCCCTACTGCCGTGCCGGACAAGATCAGCACTGCAGCGATGTACACACCTAGATGCCAGAGATGAAAAAGAAAAGAGAGTAAAGAAGCAGGCAAAAAAAAAAAAAAAAAAAAAAGAAAGAGGGAAAAGAAAGGGGGAAGTAAGAAGGGAAGGAAGAAAAAGAAAGCAAGGAAAAAACGTAAATGTTCATATTGAGCTAAATAGATAAGAAGTTACGTAGAAAAAAAAAACAGACGTTGGTAGAGGTGTCACTGCGCACACACGAGTCCATGTACGTTATGACACCGCATCCGCTAAGGCGCGAGCCCAACCGCGTAGGGGTCACACATAATATATAAACAGCGAAACAAAACAGAAAATAAAGGGGAAAAATGGAGAGAAGAGGTTGAATGAGTTATTAAAAAAAAGTTAGTTTGGAAGAGGTGACCAGGGACAAGATTCCACCAATACCTGATCTACACAAGACCTTAACTCCAGTGACGATGCGAGTGGTACCAGTCTTGACTGCTGTAGAAGTAAAAAAACAGCTGAAGCAGCGGCAACATGACAGAAAGCTCAGTAGTTTCCTCCCCCCCCCCCCCCCCCCCCCCCCTTCCCCGCCTTTTTCCCCCCTGCACTGTCGTCTAGACTATTTTGGTAACATCCATCTCATGCAGCTCGTTCCCACCGTTTCAAACACGCAGACTTATGAGGGTTCGGTCTGTTACAGTCCTGACACGACTTGTCCACGGACAGGGTTTTACCATCAGGTGGCTGACTACCACCTCACCTGAGCATACTCTGCACCGCTGCTGAACCGTTCTTACAGTAGTGCTCACTTCAGCCTGTCTTACTTCTTCAGTGGGTTGTCTTTGTAATCTTTTCATCCATACAGTAGAACATAGCAAAGGCAAACAATTATAACAATATATTTTGATAATACTACTTATGCTACAGTAACAACATAGGAAGATAACACAACAAGACAGGACATTGCAGGGAAAACATTAATAAGAAATTGGCGACGGTTCTCAGACAGACAATCTGACGCACCCAGGCTAACAGGTAGCGACATGCTGACAGAACAACACGTACCAAACACACATGGAGAGAAACATAGTTCTGGTGGTCTGATCTGACAGATTGCAGGCACTATCCGCCACACACCCTGTGACAACAACCATTTAGGCTGGAACTAGCTAACTACCAACTTCCTCACGAGGAAAATTGCTACTGTATCCCTTCGATGACAGTTTCAACGACTCTATCAAGACCAAGGACATCCCATCCGCTTCCTGTTCCACCCTGATTCCCCACCCCTACCCTCCCCGCTTCATATCTCTTCACAAAAGAATCATGTGATTGAAACTTCAATACCTCAGAACACATTTCAAAACATTCTCTTTTCATCTGAAAAAGACACGAAATTGACGTCTTAGTAGCACCATGTTAAAGCTAAAGGAAAGTCGTAATGTGCCTCTATTCTTGAACATTTCTTCTACTTTACAAAACATTCCTATACACAAGCCTGCGTGTGTATATATGTATTTGTATATGTATACGTGTACATATATACACACACACACACGCGCGCGCGCGAGCGCGTGCACACACACACACACACACACACACACACACACACACACACACTCACTCACTCACACGTACGCACGCACGCACGCACGCACGCACGAACGCACGCACGCACGCACACACACACACACACACACACACACACACACACACACACACACACACACACACACACGCACACACACACACACACACACACACAGACTCACACACACGCATGCTCGAACATACGCACGAACACATGGACACTGGCATAATAATAGTTATGGCAGTAAAGGAAAATTCATAACAAGACACAAGCCAAAACCCATCAACGATCAGCTTGTATTTACTGGGTGCCCTAGATAAAAACATCAAGAGCAAAATAGATGTGAGTCTACTGGATTACTAAAATTTTAGAGAAACAAACCTCGGTACAGAATAGTGGGAAACCATCCAGTTAAGAGGATAGGCAAAGCAGGAATTAAGAGAGAGAGTTGGGGGGGGGGGGGGGGGGGGGGGGGCAACTCGAAGGAACAGAAAATGATGACGCATTGAGAGCGAGTTCAAGCACAGAATGTCCATGGCTGGTTGGTTGGTTGTTCAGGTTTAACATCCACAGCAAGCTCAGGTCATCCAGCCGACGGAGGTAATCATTCCAGTAAAATGATGGGTGTGATGTGTGTTACTGCAGCCTCTGGGTCAGTCAGCTGTGTATTTTTCTTTCCTTTTCTTCTTTTTTTTCCCCACTTGATAACCTTTAAGCTTGTTGCTGCTTTCATTATACTGTGTAACTGTGATTAAAGATCTGTATAAACCAGTGGCGGGAGAGGACTTATCAGACTCTATTCTGACTCGACCAGAAGAACTACACGTTAAGACTGAGAAAATGCCAGTTGTTTCGTTGGGCATGGCTAGATTCGAACTTTACACATTTGACTATCAATTCAATACTCTGAGCTAAGTAGACTCCAGCAAAGAACTGCACAAAGTGCAATACTTTTTATAACTAAAAGCCCAACAGTCCCACAAAGAGGGGGGGGGGGGGGGGGGGGGGGAGAAAAACACAGCTGGCTACTCACCCAGCAGCGACTGGTTCTCAGCAGTGGTGGGCAGGCCATTAGTGACGATGGTCAGGATGACGACATAAGCCAGGAGCACGGTCAGACAGTAGCCGATCTTCTCCCCGGCGTCATGAGGCAGCAGGAAGACCAGGGGGATCAGCAGAGAGTTCAGCAGAACCGGAAGTATGGTGGTCATCCCATAATACACCGCACGGCGCTGCAGCTGGAAGTAGAAAGTGACGTGGGCGTAGTTGTAGCCGTCCTCCTCGAACTCGCTGCGTTCGTTCCACGTGGCCAGGAGCTCCCACTCCCCGTTCTCTGAGTAGTATTTGGCGTTCACCCCCGTGGACTGCCCACAGACCCACAGAGTTCTGACACCTCGACGTAGTCAGCGACTCAAAACAACACCTATGTTTTTCATGCTATGATTAGCTATTTAACCTGCCCCCCCCCCCCCCCCCCTTACTTTTTCTCTCACTCCCCACGCCCAAATTCCATATCTCCCTGTATTTATCTGGATCCTCACCCGTCTCCCCGCTCTCTTACCTTCCTCTTCATCTTCTCTTTAAACTCTTTAATTTTCCATCTGTGTTACCCTTTTCCGTTATTCCCCCCCCCCCCCTCCCCCCAACCTTCCTTCCCTGCAATTGTTTCTATCTCCCCACACACCCCCTTCCTCCTCTTCTTTCTGACTACGATTATTTCCCTTAGACCCGCTTTGAAGATGTGTGTGTGTGTGTGTGTGTGTGTGTGTGTGTGTGTGTGTGTGTGTGTGTGTGTGTGTGTGTGCACTCACTTGCACGGTAATGTTCAGTTCTCAATTGTGTAACCAAAACTGGTCACTTCCAAGCCACACGTCTGCGTGTCGAAAGGGAAGTACGTCACTTCCATCTCGCATGACGTCAGCAAGATACCTGGGGGATTCCACGTCACTTGCCCGTCCTGGCGAACTCGGAGAGGGATGCTGTCCTCACCGATGGGTGACAGATTGTCCACTCTGGGGACAGAGAGGTGGAGGAATTGTTGAATCTCCTATTTAATGTGTTTTCACCATAATGGTGATTTTACATGGGAAACAAAAAAAGAAAAAAGGGAAGGAGGAACACACACACACACACACACACACACACACACACACACACACACACACACACATATATATATATATATATATATATATATATATATATATATATATATATATATATATATATATATATATATATATGACCTTGTCATTTACCCTGAGGAAGGCCGAAAAGCTGAAATATTGGTGCAAAATCACTACACTTATTGTGTGTCTTTTTTAATCTTCGAACGTTTTACACACACACACACACACACACACACACACACACACACACACACACACACATATATATATATATATATATATATATATATATATATATATATATATATATATATATATAAACAGTCAAAGTAGATAAAAAAAAAAGTCCAAACAAGATTAAAATTTCCCAAATTTTCGGCTTTGTTTGCCTTCGTCAGGGGGTACAGACTGTGACAGTAAAAAGCTCACATTCTCCACCCTCAGATCCTGAACACGAACCACGAATGATGCAGTTGGAAAAAGGCACCTTGATTAAAATGTTTTAACTTTGAAATACAACGTTGAGTATAGAACATTGCATCAATAGAAAACATAAGATTAGGATGGGGTGAAGGGTGTATGTATAGAGATCATAAAAATATACGCACACATACAAAACACACCTACCTATACATATACGAGTATACTACATTACATTGCAATGTTAGATAAATCACCTGATTTAAAACCAAATTATAGTAAAAGGTCAATAGGCTATTCAATATACTTCGTCCAATGCCATACACTTTAAGCGATTGATTGTGTAATACAGAATCATCAGATAACCTTTTGTCTAAAAGGCACTGCTTGTCAATATATAAAATATTCAAAATATCGCAATCAGAAAGAATGTGTGGAATTGAAAGAAAACCACCACACATACAGACTTAATATTCTTGGAATATTTTATTTTCCAAGCATCGAGCCTCATTGTATGAAATAAACTCACAATATTTATGCCTTAGGCCAGAAAGAATGGTTTTAAAACGACAAGTTTGAGTCCTACGTCTAAAATTCAAATATACCACTCTTTCAATTACATTGCACATTTTGCTGACCGATAATGCAAATGATAATGAGATGGTATCACTTACATTTTTGGGGCGCCCAGTTTCGCGCTTTTATCTGCCAATCCGTTTAGACTAATTCCACACTGAGACGGAACCCAACAAAACTTAACGTTGTCGCAAGAACCCTTCATTACTAGGCAATGAATAAGATACTTTACCTTAAAGAGGAATTGTTGTTGCCGTCGTTGTCGTTGTAGATGTTGTTGTGTTGTTGCTGTTGTCGTCGTTGTCGTTATCGATGTTGTTGTTGTTATTGTTGATGATGATGTTTTTGTTGTTGTGTCGTCGTCGTCGTCGTCGTTGTTGTTGATGTTTTTGTTGTTGCTGTTATCATGGTTGATGTTGTAGTTGTTGATGTTGTTTGCTGTTGTTGTTGTTGTTGATTTTCTCCAGTCATCTTTCATAGTTTCTTAATGACAGTACTTTCTGCCTGCTCATCTCGATCCTTCTACCCAAACCACATGTGTTGTAGTGGCCTACTAGACACTAACAATATCAGCCATGATACTGATGTCAACCAGCCATAATACCGATGTCAACCAGCCAGGATACTGATATCAATCAGCCTCGATACGATATCAAACCAGCCAGGATACTGATATCAATCAGCCTCGATACTGATATCAATCAGCCTCGATACTGGTGTAACCAGCCATCATACTAGTGTCAACCAGCCAAGATACTGATATCAATCAGCCTCGATAATGATGTCAACAAGCCATCATACTGATATCAATCAGCTATCATACCGATATCAACCAGCCATCATACTGATATCAACCAGCCATGATACTGATATCAACCAGCCATCATACTGATATCAACCAGCCATCATACTGATATCAACCAGCCATCATACTGATATCAACCAGCCATCATACTGATGTCAACCAGCCCCTGTAGGATATCCATGGATGCGAGTGCGTATATGTCAGTGTGTGTGTTGTTGTTGTGTATGTGGTGTGTGCGTGTGTGTGTGTGTGTGTGTGTGTGTGTGTGTGTGTGTGTGTGTGTGTGTGTGTGTGTGTGTGTGTGTGTGTGTGTAAACATATAATTTGCACGTATTTCTTGCTTGATAGACCTATTAACTTATCGGGGGCGGGGCTGGGGCGGGGGGGGGGGGGGGGGGGGAGTGTATCTATGACCAATGGTCGATGCGACGGTGATACCACAACAGAAGCACATACTGACTGAACATCACATATTCATGGGGATCTCATCTTGGTTAGCGAGGGTTTTCGATGCCCATGGGTATGCAGATACGGATGGATGAAAAGAATGGTTAATGCGCGATCCCAAGGCATGCGTTTTAGTGTGTGGTTGTGGTGGTGGTAGCGGTAAACTGAATGCCTGGCTGCGCGTGTCATGTGTTGCACGTGCTGTGGCGGACGGGTGAGGAAGGGGGGAGTGGGTGCAGAGTGACGGTATTTCTGTTTGTCCATTGAATGACCGAATGGTGTTTTCGAGTCTTTCTTTCAATATCTATCTTATCTTACTACTATTGTGATATAGTATGCCTTCTATTTTTACTAGTACGCTTCTTTTCCATTTTTGTTATTATTATTATTATCATTATCACTATGTTGTTGTTGTTGTTGTTATTATTATTATTATTATTATATCATCATCATTATTATTATTATTAACATCATCATCAGAATCATAATCATCGTTACCATCATCATTATTATAAGCATTATTAGTAGTCTTAGTGGTCTTATTAATAGCATTAGCATTATTAGTATCAATTATCATTAGCATTTCACCACCATTTGGTATCATATTCACCGCTGTCATTTTTATTTTCACCACCGTCATTCTTACTAGTATCATTATAACGTTGTTATTACTATTATTAGTAGTATTAGTATCAATATTACTATTAGTAGTATTAGTATCAATATTATCGATCAATAGCAACTGTCATTTTCTGCACAGCTATTCTCTACAGATAACCAAATTCCTACACACACACACACACACACACACACACACACACACACACACACACACACCACTCACACACACACGCTCGCGCGCACGCACGCACGCACGCATGCACGCACGCACACACACTTAAAAAGCATGGATGACTGATATAACAAGGGACCATGACGATATTGATGACTACGATGAGGAGGAGGAGACGGAGGGGGGGGAGGAGGAGGAGGAGGAGAGAGAAGGAGGAAAAGGAGGGGGAGGCGGAGGAGGAAGAGGAGGAGGAAGAGGAGGAGGGCAAGGAGCCGACTCACGAGTTGTCGATCACAAGAGCCGGGGTCCAGATCTCAGACTCGTACATCTGGATCACTGGCTGAGTGTAGGAAGTCCCTGTCCACGACAAGCGACTGTCCATCCATTTCTGCACCCGCGCGCGCGCGCGTACACACACACACACACACACACACACACACACACACACACACACACACACACACACACACATTTGGATCAGTAATTCACTCTCAGCTCTAGTGTCACAGTAATGCAGCCACACAGGATTCGACAGGGCTATGCTCAAAGGAAAAGGAAGCCTTATGATACCCCACAACATATCTCCACAACATAAATGTATACACACTATCATGTATAACAAATCAAAATATCAGCTGAACTATGGACACCCTTTAGTCAGACAAACAGATCAGATACCTGAGCTTGGCTGCCAGCTTTTCTGCTTGATTTCATGTTTTTGTTGTTTGTTTGTTTTGGCCATCAAATGACAAAGAATGTTGTTTTTCTTAATTTTAATCATAATGGTGCCACAAAAGACACATAAATGCCTTATTGCCATAGAGACACGCAGAACTGACCTCCTAGTGTTCACTCTGTACCGAGTTTCCCGTCTCAATGCCTAGAGAGTGGTTAACAACAGTTAGCCTTCCATACTGTGTTTGGATCGGAGCAACAGGAGAAAATGTACAGACTTTTTGAAACCACAGGTAGATGTATGGGTCACAAAGAACATGAGCGGACTGCAGACAGCTGAGAGAGAGAGAGAGAGAGAGAGAGAGAGAGAGAGAGAGAGAGAGAGAGAGGTCAAAAGAGTTATAGAAAAGTTTGTTTGTTTGTTGTTGCTGTTTTTGCACAAAAGTTACACACTGTGGAGACACGGGCTCATATTGCAAGACCCCTCCGGTATCTCTCCGGGTTGAATGTGTGTAGGTGGTGAGTGTGTGTGTGTGGTAGGCGGGAAAGGAGCGGGGGAGAGGGGGGGGGGGGGGGGGGGCTTATAAGGGAAACGGACATGCATACGCAAGCCCAGCAATACTCATAGTTTCAGTGATTACGAAAATGTCTTCACTGTGTTCTGTTTCAAACCATAGTGACACGAAGCTTATTGAAGTGATTAATACAATATAAAGAAAAAGATCCTCCGCCCCCAAGAACATCTTCCAGAAATCCTAAATATTGAAGTCTCTAAAGAAAGGAAATGGGTCTATTAAAGGAAGATTATTATATTGACAAAGATAAATGCCTTCAAGAATGAATACATAACCTTCAAAATGATGAAGTGATTTTTCGGAAGGTTTGCAGCGTGAGAGTTCTCGATATTCAATACTTCCAACGACAGAACGTCAGGCCCTCTGAACTCATCTTATGGTTTCTGGAACCTCATGCTGTGCGTGACTTAGGACAAACTTCAGCTCTGGCAAAACCTCGCATTACTTTGGCTCAAACTTCCCCCATGGTATCCGTGAGAGAGAGAGAGGAGAGAGAGAGAGAGAGAGAGAGAGAGAGAGAGAGAGAGAGAGAGAGAGAGAGAGAGAGAGAGAGAGAGAGAGAGAGAGTCCACATACAGGGACACAGAGTTTAGCACTTCATTTGAGACTGCCTTATTCCATTAGTTTTCCAAAGCTGCTCGCGAAGGTTGTTTATTGTATTTCAACAAAACGAAGATAACACGGTGTTCTAAAAGGAAAAAAAAAAATATTTTTTTAAGTATGCAAGCAAGCAAGCAAACAAGCAATCACACACACACACACACACACACACACACACACACACACACGCACATACCGCGCGCGCGATCGGGACTTCCACATCAATAGGCTGGCCAATAACTGTCCTGGTTTCCGTCGCCTGCTACACATAGGGCGATCTTCGCACTCCCCCCAACCCCCCCCCCCCCCCCCCCCCCCCCCCCCCCCCTCATTGCAATAGGCCAAATGAGGAGTCAGACGCCCGCTTCGCGAAATCAGCCGTGATCCGCTTTGGCTGCCATGACGCGACAGTACTCGTTCTCCTGTGTCTAATCTCCACGGTCAACAACTGTGTGCACCTGTTTCGACCTGTATCCAAGGCCAGCACCATACAGGGAACCCCAAGGCGCGTGCCACTGACCAGTACATCATGCAGGCGTTTGCTGAGTTGTGAAAAACACCCATTATCATACACCCCGCCTGGACCGCTTCCGATGACCGACTGGTTTGTCCGCACCCCCATCTCTCTCCTCCAGCCTTACTCGCTGTCCTCCTGCCTGGACGTTGGGCCGGGCCTAGAATTGTCTCCCTTACCAAAACGCCCGGATGTGCTATTTCAGTCTAAGGTGTTTTTTTTATCTTCATATCCCAAGTTTTTGTTCATTTGAAATGCAACGCTCACAACAAAAAACAAACACAAACGAGGTCCGTAGCTTACTTTCAGTATCCCTCGGAGGAGTAAAAAAGGTGTTATGTGAGTGGGTGGAGGGGGGGGGGGGGGGGGAGGGGGGGCAGTGACGTAGGAGTGTTTGGAAAGTACACATTGTATTGAAGTTGAGTTGGACATCAATGTGGAAAGCATAAAGGTTAGGTTGAAAAATAGGAAACGTTGGGTTCGCAAGAAAGGCAACTTGGACCGAGCGGGAACTGACCAAGATTCGGTTAGAAAAGATTTATCACCCCTTTCTCTAACTGTCTAAAGATTTACTAAGAGCATAAAGTTCAATAAAGGGGCTTATTGTCAAGCTGTTAGAGCGTTTGACAGTCGTTGTTTTTCGGATATAAAAACCCTCTCTGCCCATCCAGCAGTAAATATTAAAAATGGTAGGAAAAGAGAAATGGGCGCCGCCTTAAGTCATTCCCTGCCCCCAAAACGATGAATCTTTGACATTCACGACCTCTACGCCCATTAGGCTAAAGGTCTTTTGATCCTAAACTGTACCGTAATTTTACATACTAAGCTTAGAACATAAAATCATTGGCTATGCGTTAATGTGGCTTTTCAGAGTGTTCTTAATGTTAGCTGTACCATTATGACCGACATCTTCAGCAGGAAGAAACGTTTTTACGGAAGTAGTTAGCTTTCCAAAGTATTTCCTTCCTTCAACGGATACTCAACGGGTAATTCCCTGGGACAGAGAGAGAGGGAGGGAGGAGAGAGGGAGAGAGAGCTGGGTGTGCATGGGTGGGGAAAAGGGAAGGGGGGGGGGGGGTCGATGTACTTACCACAGACCACCATCCTGTCAGAGACAGCTGCTCATTTTTCAAGTCCTGAAAAAAGATGGGTACATTTTTTGAGTGATGATTTTCAATCGTGCATATGTCCCTTGCTTACTGACCTTTATGATAAGCTTAAGTTTCTGAGTGCAGTTGTGTCTTGTTTGTCTTTGTCTTGTCTTGTTCTGTCCAGTCTTGTCCTGTCTTCGTCTCTTCTTTTGTGTTGTTGTCTTCTGGTGTAGCCAAGGTAGTCGGCTGGGCTATAAACAACGTGATTTAACATGATTCGGAGTCTGGTATGGTCTCACTTCGTCTTCTTGTGCGTTGTCGCTGCTTTGTATCTGCTGTAGTGTATCTGCCAGTCAAATCCTTGACTGTCACTTTGAGCAGGAACAGGTTTCTGACTGATGTCACACTGTCACACGACCGTCCTCACATGCATACACCATGTACACATGGAGACGTCATGATCATCCGCATACAGCGCAATCCGACTCCATTCATTCAATAAGAAGATCAGAACAATAATGTTTATTTCCTACAATTATGTATGTATATATATATATATATATATATACATACATATATATATATATATATATATATATATATATATATATATATATATATACTGCTAAAATAGTATGGTAAAAGGAAGTTTTAAAATCAACAGATCTGTTTCGAGCGCTGGCTCTCCTCAGGATGGTTTTGGGTCGCCTACTGCCGGTGTTATATGGCCTAATGTCACTGTTTGCACGTGCTGATTGGTTGCACGTGTTGTTCGGTTTTTCAGGGTTGTTTACAGTTCAGGGTGCGTTTGCTGACAACGATTTCCATTTGTGCCTGCAGTTGTTTACTATTTCTACTTTAGTATTTAGGGTTGCTAAGTATGGTTGCATAGTATTAACCATTTTTCTGTTGAACATAGGTTGCATCTTTTTGAAATGTTATTGTATATGATGGACGAGTAAAAAACAAACGTAGGGAAAGAATTTTTCAAAATTCTGACAGCATCCTTCCCAAAAGAACACAAATTGTCCAAAATATTCAACAAGAACACCATCAAACTATCATATTCATGCATGCCTAACCTTAAAAAAATATAATTGATTCATCCAACAAAATGAAAAGCAACACAGCAAAGAAGGGTGAAGAAAGGAAATCCTGCAATTGTACTAAAAAAGAACAGTGTCCCTTAAGCAACAAATGCCTCTATAACAACATTGTATACCAAGCCACTGTGACATCAGAAAATGAAAAAAGAAACATACATAGGGATCACTGAAAATCACTTCAAAACCAGATATGCAAACCATAAACACTCATTCAACAAAGAAAAAATACAAAAAACCAAACAGAACTGAGCAAATATATTTGGAGACTTAAAGACAAAAAAATAAACTATAACATATCCTGGAAAATCATAAAAAGGGCATCACCATACAATAACATTTCAAAAAGATGCAACCTATGTTCAACAGAAAAATGGTTAATACTATGCAAACCATACTTAGCAACCCTAAATACTAAAGTAGAAATAGTAAACAACTGCAGGCACACAAATGGAAATCGTTGTCAGCAAACGCACCCTGAACTGTAAACAACCTGAAAAACCGAACAACACGTGCAGCCAATCCGCACGTGCAAACAGTGACATTAGGCCATATAACACCGGCAGTAGGCGACCCAAAACCATCCTGAGGAGAGCCAGCGCTCGAAACAGATCTGTTGATTTTAAAACTTCCTTTTACCATACTATTTTAACAGATGTTGCTCCCAAGGGGTTGAGCACTTTAAAAATTTTATTAGGCGTTTTAGTAATACAAAAAATATACCATTCTCCAACCCGCAATTCTACTTAAAAAGGTTAATAGAACAAACTGAAAAATTCGTACGAAACATGAGATGGAAAGCGTTTTTCTTCCTGACCCGAATGCAAAAAAAAGAGGACAAAAAACACATATGGCTTCAAATCATGGCGATCTCCACCGCCATAGATGAAATGAAATCTTTCGAGGATAAAATGAAAAGAATGATAGCCAACATAGAATCAAAAAAAAAATCAAACAACGATTTCCAAACATCATTAAAAAATGAAATAAAACAAATACAAAATGACAAAAAAAAATATTCGTGAAGGCTGACAAAACCAGTAATTACTACAAAATGGAACCAAACGAGTACTCACAACTTCTTGATAAAAACATTCAGAAAAACTACAAAAAAGCTGATGATAAAACCATACACACAACAACATCGAAAAAAAAAAGAAAAAGAACTCGTACACCACATGGATCTAGGTGACAGGGTGAAAGAAACAACAGCAATAAAAGAAGCCTTCATAACCCTTAAAGACCATAAAACCCAATTTCCACAACAACCCAACATGTAGACTAATAAACCCATCTAAATCTGAACTGGGCAAAATAAGTAAGAAAATCCTAAAAAAGCCATAAAAACATAAAATCAAACACGGAATACAACCTCTGGAAGAACACATATGAAGTTATCCAATGGTTCAAAAATCTTAACAAACAGAAGAACACAGTATTCATCACATTCGACATAGTAGACTTCTACCCATCCATAGATGAAGAGCTACTCACTAAAGCTCTGAAATTTGCTAAAAACACACACAGACATAACAGGGTCAGAAATGGAAATCATTCTCCACACCAAGAAAACTTTACTCTACAGCAGAAATGAAACATGGATCAAGAAAACGAACAAAAACTCAACATTTGATGTGACCATGGGATCGTATGACGGTGCCGAAACATGCGAACTGGGACTGTTCATGCTATCCAACATCCAAAAACAACTCGGAAAGCAAGTCGGACTATACAGAGACGACGGCCTCGCCGCGCTAAACAACAATCCAAGAACCATCGAAAACAAGAAAAAAAAGAACTATGCAAAATTTTCCAAAACCATAACTTAAAATCACCATCGAAGCAAACAAAAAGGTAGTGAACTACTTAGACATAACACTTGACCTCAACAACTATATATAAACCATACAAGAAACCTAATGACACACCCATTTATGTAAACATCAATAGCAAACCACCCCCATCTATACTAAAAACCATACCCAATGGCATAAACAAGAGATTATCTAATCTGTCACATAATGAAAGAGTATTCAACAACGCAGCAGCAGAATACCAAGAGGCATTGCAAAAAAGTGGTTACAGCTACAAACTACAATACAACCCAGATAACAACATGAAACAAAAACAAAAAAAGCAGGAAAAAAAAATCACATGGTACAACCCTCCATATGATGGACGTAAAAAAACAAACGTAGGGAAAGAATTTTTCAAAATTTTGACAGCATCCTTCCCAAAAGAACACAAATTGTCCAAAATATTCAACAAGAACACCACCATCAAACTATCATATTCATGCATGCCTAACCTTAAAAAAATATAATTGATTCATCCAACAAAATGAAAAGCAACACAGCAAAGAAGGGTGAAGAAAGAAAAATCCTGCAATTGTACTACAAAAAGAACAGTGTCCCTTAAGCAACAAATGCCTCTATAACAACATTGTATACCAAGCCACTGTGACATCAGAAAATGAAAAAAAGAAACATACATAGGGATCACTGAAAATCACTTCAAAACCAGATATGCAAACCATAAACAGTCATTCAACAAAGAAAAATACAAAAAAAACCAAACAGAACTGAGCAAATATATTTGGAGACTTAAAGACAAAAAAAAAAACTATAACATATCCTGGAAAAATCATAAAAAAGGGCATCACCATACAATAACATTTCAAAAAGATGCAACCTATGTTCAACAGAAAAAAATGGTTAATACTATGCAAACCATACTTAGCAACCCTAAATACTAAAGTAGAAATAGTAAACAACTGCAGGCACAAATGGAAATCGTTGTCAGCAAACGCACCCTGAACTGTAAACAACCTGAAAAAAACCGAACAACACGTGCAGCCAATCCGCACGTGCAAACAGTGACATTAGGCCATATAACACCGGCAGTAGGCGGTCCCTTTTTCACAATTAGAGTACTTTACAGTCACTATATTATTTTTCACGCCATTGAAATCCAGCAGTCCCCTTTATACAATAAGACGTTTTACAGATTACAAAAGTCTAGCGGCGCGCGCGGCGTCTTTGAGACACTTCAAAGATTAAGAATCATATTGCAATTTTTTTTTTCACCCATTACGCCGATTAATCAATGATGTCACCTTTGACAAATGTCGGTTTTTTTTTCACAGTCTTTTTTCTCTTGTTTACAAACACATCTCAAAAGGATGTATACCCTTTTACTAACTTGAAGGTTTATTTCCACAAAAGATCTTAGGCACAAATACATATCGTCTTTCGAGAGTCTAATACTCTTCCATCCACGAGAGCGTAATTGTGAAGCTCCTCCGAGTTTACGGGAGTAGTCGTGTCAGTCTTGTCTGGCACCTCAGTCTAACGAGCCTCAAGAATGGCGTAACTCTGATTTACCAAATCACAGAAAAGGGTTCTCGTCTGAAAACAGACAAGAAACTTAAATTAGAGTAAATGAATAGAAAAAATTTAAAAAAAAACAGACTCACCAGCGATGTCCTCACTCTGGCCGCTAACACCTGCCTACATGATGTGCGAACGGGGTACAATTTGGAAATCATTTTGAAGTTCGATTTTTGTTGTAGTTGTTGTTGTGTTGTTGTTGTTTTTATAGAATTACCAAACTTGTTTGCTCATCAGAACTTATCGCGCTGTCTGCCCAAACTCACCAACACGAGTTACGCAATACAAATGAGCTTGTTGATTGCATTGAGACTTTTGTCTCACTATTTTATTGTTGTTGTTGTCGTTTTTTAATTTCAGCTAAGCCCAAACTACAAGGCGAGCCCCGCTGGTTCTCTCTCTCTCTCTCTCTCTCTCTCAACTTTTTCCGCCAACGCTCTCTTTTCTTTTACAATTCCTTGAGCGACGCCCAGGTAAAACTGATCGACGACAGAACCCTTTTTACAACAGTTCAGCCCTTGAACACTGTCAAGTATGGTTAAATGATTGACAATGACGTTTTTACGTTGTCCGTTTATTTGACGACAAAATCATCATGTGCACTCCTCTTGACTGGGGCGTATCACACACACACACACACACACACACACACACACACTTTTCATGTTGAGGGTGTACTCGTTGTTAGAAAAAAAAGAAAAAAATCAAGGACATGGGAAACATCGCAAGTGATAGCCCAACAAATCCTTGGAACTGATAGATAAAAGTTTTAGATAAGTGTCGTTATTTACCACACAAAACTTTAATCACCAACTTCATCAAAATCAAACCGATGAATAGTTTTAAATTGACTGAAATGAAATTAATGGACAGTTTCAGATACAGCTACCATTGTTTACAATACACCTCTAAAGCAAGCCTGTTGAAAGTAGATCCAGAGACAGATCAAACTACTATTATTTGATTATTTGTAATAGACATTAGCCCCAACTTGGTTTAAGAGGATAGATAGGTATCTACGATAAACATTACCACCAGATTAATGAAAAACAGACCGGCGACAGTTTTCAATAATCTTACCATTATTTACAATAAACCTGAGCACAAGTAAATTCGAAATCAGATTAAGAGACAGTTCCAGATAAACATACCGATATTTACAATAAACCGTACCAAAGAGTTGATTCAAGGAGCTGATGGATAATTTCAGATAAATCAACCATTATCTGCAATAAATATCACCACCAATTTAACTGAAAGCGGCGGATTGATGGTCTGCTCCAGAGTAAACCTACCATTACTTGCAACAAACATTGCCACTATCTAAATATGAACAGCGAAAAGACATCCGCAATATGGCTAGGAAAAGAAAGGAATTCTAACAAAAGATATATGCCTAATCTCAAGTTGGATTGGAATCCATCTAAATTCAAAATACTTGGAATATGGTTAAAACGCAGACATAACTGTTGTGATGAAATGAACTATTCTGAAAAATTCGAAGAAATTAAACAACTATATAAATATGGGTAAAAAGAATTCTGACACCAATAGGAAGAATAGCAGTTTTAAAAAATCTCTAATTCTATCAAAGATAGTATACCTGTGGACACTTTTACCTGATCCACCAGATAACTTTATGCAAGCTCTTTCAAACACTGCTTGAAATTTGTTTGGAATAATAAACAAGATAGAATCAACAGAAAGACTGCACGAAAAAAGGGTAGAAGAAGGGGGCATAGGATTTCCTGATGTTAGGTGTTTCATGCACGCGCTGAAATTAAGCTGGATAAGAAAACTGAAAAAAAAACAAGTCATAAGTGGAAATTAGTTTTACTTACGTTACATCCAAATATCAAAGATGTTTATAATATGGACTAAACTTTTTGTTAACTGGAAAACAACAAAACCGTTTTTGGAGAGACACATTTCAAGCATACAGAATATTCTGCAATAAATCTAAACCTTTGAATGTATCGGAAACAACGGCAGAGCCTCTGTTCTTCAACGATAAAATCAATTTAGAGAATATTTCTTTAAGGAGATGTGAGTGGATAGGCAATAATGTACTTTATATTGCTGATGTGTGCAAAAATAATGGGAACTTTATGTCGTTTGCGGAATTCACTGATAAGTATAACACATAAGAACCAACTTTCTGAGCTATAGAGCTATCATTCTGAGAAGAATACAAAAATTTGTTAAAACTTTTTAAACCTTATGTTGGTAGATTGTAACAAGGCTCCTCTTTCTAGAGCCCTACACCTTATCCATTCTGTTTAAAAAAGGAACTCAGTTATATTATAGTAATTTACTACATGATAAAAAAAAAACCAAAATGCACTCAGAAGTGGAGTGAAAAACTGGAAACTAATATTAATTGGAAGGCAACTTTTAGAAAAGTGAAAAAAGATTCAAGAAATAAAATTAAAATGGTTTCAGATCCGAATAATACATAAAATTATAGCAACCAATGTAATTCTTTCATCTATGGGAGTAAAACCCGATGACAGATGCAGTTTCTGCCGTGAAAGAAAAGATAGTATAGAGCACATGCTTTGGAGATGTGAATATGTCAATCATTTTTGGAAAGACTTTGAAAACGCTGTCAAAGAAAAATGTCCACACATTGCATCCTTTTCTGTAAGTGAACAATTGGTTATCTTTGGTAACAACAATAGTTTTAAATCAGACGGTGTATTTGACTTGATTCTTCTTCTAGCAAAATTTTATATTTACACATGTAAAATGAACGACC
>JADBJO010000394.1:80000-90000 GCA_016801955.1 Conus betulinus
TTCACAAATCTTTTCGGCTTCCCTTCCTTGGGGATACATATATGGTTCCCTGTCGCTGGGTAGTTGATAATTGGCCTTTAGCAAAACCTTCATTTATTGAACGTACAAGGAAGTTCCAATATCTACAAAGAAAAACTTAAAAAATTCAACGGTAAACCCATCAGGCCCAGGGCTCTTAAAATTTTTCATCTGTTTCAGAGCCGTAGCTGCCTCTTCTAGTGTAATCAACCCCTCTATGATGAGGAGCTCTCCTCCTCGGATAATACTGAAGCATCTGGAAGCTCTTCAGAAATATTTATATCAGTTACATCTCTAAAGCTGTATAATTGTTCATAAAATTTTTTTATCTCAAGGAGGATATTTTTTTTTTGTTCAGAAATGACTGAACCATCCTCTTTTTTTCTAAAAAAGGGATAGATTTATCAAGAAAATTTCTATTTTCCAGAGTGCAAAAATATTTATTCACTTTTTCCCCTTGACTTAGCCAGTGAACTCCCGAGCGCATTGCCATGCCTTCAAGTCTGTGATTCCTGATTTCTTGCAATTCTGTTTTTAGGTTTTCTAAATGAGGAATAGTTTCTTCTTGTAAATTCTGTCAATGTTCTTTTTATTTTTGTTTCTAGGTCATGTTCTCTTTGAGTATCATTTTTTTTCTTATAAGTACTATAAGAGATTGTTTTGCCTCTTATTTCAAGCATTAATGTCTCAAAAAAGAGCTGATCTTCAATTTGAAAAGAGAGGTTTTCATTACTAATTTTATGCATATTATCTAAGTTGTATACAGGTAATGCATACTGTTTCTTAATATTGTTGATCAGTTCTCTAATTTTTGAAACATATTGCTTATCTCTTAATAAACTATTGTTGAATTTCCAAAAAGGTCTATCACGTTTGAAATGATCTTTTTTTTAAAAGCAATGTGACAAGAGAATGATCTGATCGATATCCAGGATCTATGCAAACATCATTAACTTCCATCATTAATTCTTCAGTGATCATAAAGTAGTCAAGTCTTGCTTGTTTATAAGAGTTAAATTTCCGCCATGTATAGTTCCTTTTTTTTTCGGGGTATAAATACTCTGTAAACATCGAATAGATTGTATTTGTCATTATATCATTGATTTTTGCTCGGGTTCTTGGCCGATTGGTAACACTTGTATAATTTCTAACATCCATTTTTAAATTAAGGGCACAATTCCAGTCTCGAGTTATAATTACATGTTGGTTGCCAAAGCTCTCAATGAGTTCACACAAACACTATCGAAAAATTCGGGGCTATCACCACTGCTAGGCCCGTATAAGTTCACCAAAAAGTAAACTTTTTTTTTAAGAATTGAACATTCATAACAATGTACACACCCATGCTGGTCTCTTATAACATCATGTATCTTGTACTCAAAGTTATTATTATTAAAAGAATAGCGACACCATTTTGTTAGTTTCTCTACCACACAGCCATACATTATAACCCCAGCTGGCTCGGGAAAATTCTCAGAGTCTCCTTTAAGTGTGTCTCTTGAAGACAGTAAGCATGAGCTGCTTTTTTTTTCTCAAAAAATCAAACACATCTTTCTTTTTTTACTATTATTTATACCATTACAATTCAAAGAACAAATTTTAAATGAACTATCCTGTGCCATTTTGAGTTTTGGCAAGAAAGGTTAAAGTAGTAAACAGATAATAGCAAAAAAAAAAAGGTCTACAAAAAAAAAAAGTAAGAAATACTCCAAAAGTGTTGCTAAACACTAGAGACACACTTTGTGAAATACAGTGATGTCGCACATCCCCAAAGTTTAACAGAAAGCTGCCTCGGCCTCAACCTTCCAATGTAATAATAAGCAAATTTTTACACCCATCATTAATATCAACATCTTATAAATGCACAAATAAAGTGCACATGTCCCAGTTGCAGTCTCACCTCACACACAAGCCTACCACCTTGATATGAAGAAAATGAAAACATAATGTACAACATAAAGACCAACCTACAAAGCATGACATAAAACTACACACACACACACACACACACACACACACACACACACACACACACACACACACCAACCTGTTATATAGGGCCCACTGCCCTACTCCAAACGAGCATTGAAGCTTACTACTACTACAATAGCCAGCGCAATGGGAAAAAAAAAAAAAAAAACAAACAAACAAAAAAAAACACCTTCAAACAACACGTGTCTTGATCATCTTGTATGACTGTCTAACACATGATCAAATATTTACTATCCCCTCATACAATCACATTTTCTGTGAGCAAAGACCAAATACAAATATATGAAAAGAAAAAAAAAAAAAAAAAAAAAAAAAAAGAAAGAAAGAAGAAGAATAGTACCACAAGGCTGCGCGTTCTCTTAACTTACTTTTGCCCACAGCTACCTTCGACGCAAGGACTGCTCCCCTGACTTGCCAATCCCAAAAGACCATCACCCCCAGATGTAAACATAGACAAGTGGGAGGAAAGCAAAACAAAAAAAAAAAAAAAGGAAAACGCCAAAGTCGTTATAAAAAAGCGCACAGATACAGAAATGCATCGAGTAGCTTCTACATTACAAACCTTTAAGAATTCTTAGACATTCACACTAACGATTTTAAGCGGAAAATAATCGCAGGTGGTTAAATTAATTTGGTCTACTTACAGTTCGAGCAGACGACACAATGTCAAAGCAAAGGTGAAAGTGACGGCGTGACACAATAAGAAGAAAGTAACCAATCTATCGCAGTTGCCTAAATTCGGCAAGAGATTTCACTGTCAAGACTCGTCCGGTCACCGTCTTCACCACTACTGCACCGTTCTTCGTCCACGCCTGCTGGCAGATGTCCCTCTCGTTCCGCACTGAACATAGCAGCTGATAGGCCCGTGGGGTCAGATCTTCCACCATAGTGACCCCGGTTCCTTTCAACTTCTTGCGCGTGTAGAGCACAGAGTCTCTAACCGACGGGAAACAAAACGAACAATAATCCCGCGGCAAGAGTTTTTGGAAGCACTGGAACCCTGTTTGGAACCGACCCTATGCACTGCCTCGATGTCTTCTCTCTTCACCTCAATGTTCAGTTGACGATTGAACAGTGAGAGTACCTTCTCCTCGCACTGTACCCCCGTCTCGACGGCCCCGCTCTCCCCTTCCTGCATACCGTAGATACGCAGGTTGTTCCTTCGTACGTATGCGGAAACGTCCTCGGCACGACGATCGGCCAGCTCTGCAAGGTGCCGTATCTCAGCTAGCTCGGTGGCTGTCTGCTGCTCTCGCTTCCGGGCATCGGTCAGCTCTTGACGAAGCTTCTTGTTCTCAGTCTGGACTGAGAACAGGGCAGCCTTCAGTTCCTCCACCGTAAGAGCCAGCTTGGCAAGTTCAGCTCCGTTGGCACAGAGTTTTACCATCAGACCGGCATTCGTACAGCGCTGGGGTTCCTCTTGTCGGTGAGAATCGCGGGTAGGGGAGAAAACAACGTCCAATTCGTTTGACTGGTTTGGGAGTGAGTCGTTCCCCTTGTCCGCCATTTTGTCCTCTCGCGGTTGAAAAACAAACTTAGAAAGAGACTCTTTCACTGGCCCGGACAATGGTGTACTAGTTTCCACCTTCTGTTTCTTTGGGGTGTCTTTGCCACTGTTAACACTCGAGTTGTTGGAGGAACTAGAGCCTGAACCTGCACCAGCATGCGTACGCTGTTTTCTCTTCTTATGGCGGGCCATAACACTGCACACTGTCAAGAACACGGACAGTCATTTCAGCGCCGATTTCTCCACATCATGCTGACCAAAAGTTCCAAAAACTCGGATGGAGGTGGGCAGTAGATACACTATTAACTTCGTGGCATTCTTGATGTCCGATCGTTAGTTTAATTAACTAAAATAAGTTAATCAAGTGCACACCTGTCAAAAAGACGTCCGACACAACCGGTTAACAGTGTTCACCAACGAGGCACTTTCTGTTGCAAAGAACCAGCAGACGTCACCGTTGGGGTGTTAAATGAGGCCTGAATTGTACCCAATAACGTGACCTATGGGCGTCGTCAACATGAGGACTGGGCAAGAAAAATAAGGGACGCCAAGCACAAAAACATCACACACCTGGCTAACTGATCTGCCTCTGTGTGTGTGTGGGGGGGGGGGGGGGGGGGGGGCGAACTATGGAAAGAGTGAAATCAAGGGCATTTAGCATGGAGCTATTCTTCGTCGCTTCAGCGCTTTGAAGCCTGAGACATTATGCTGCGTTTAAATACAAGGGTGGTTGATTTGCTGGGTGTCCGGGACCGCAGTCCACCTATGATATTTACCTTCGTTTTGCTGCTAGTTCTTTTCAGCTGGAAACAAATTGCGATAATCAGTGTTATGTGATGCATAATGGGGTGGAGGCAGTGGTGTGTTTGTGTGTGTGTGTGTGTGTGTGTGTGTGTGTGTGTGTGAGAGAGAGAGAGAGAGAGAGAGAGAGAGAGAGAGAGAGAGAGAATACGAGTGTGCCTGCGTGTGCGTGTGGGTGTGTGGGTGTATGCGTGTGTGTGTGTGTGTGTGTGTGCGTGTGTGTGTGTGTGTGTGTGTGTGTGTGTGTGTGTGATAAAGTGGGGTGGAGGTAGTTGCGTGAGAGGGAGGTAGAAAGCGAATACATGTGTTTGTGTGTTGTTGTTGTTGTTGTTGTTGTTGTTCAAGTGCAGGAAACAACACCTCGTAAATCTCAGTGTTAATTTCGGAGAGAGGTGTCGGACCGCAGCTTGCATCAATGAAGAAATTTTCATTGGCCTCTGTGACCTTCACACTACTTTAAGATCACAGCATCAAGAACATTTTCCCAAACATTCTAACAAAACAAAGTCAGTTTGAGGTAACTTCACGCTCAAATGCAACACAAGGAACGCTGAAAGCTAAGTTCGGAGCTTTCGGACTGGAGATCGCCAATAGATTTACCACAGATGTATAGTGGTTAATGTTGCGGGTTGCAAGGTTCGAGATTGCGGGTTCGAACACTATCAAAAGCCTATGTTTGATGGACTTTACAAGTCTGACCAGCTTCAACGCTTTGTCGTTGAATGAACTGTTGAACTCAAATGGGAAGGCTGATACCGTCATTGAATTTCTTTTACTTATCGTATACGCCTGCAACAATGATTTTCAAATTCATCGATTTTCCTATCAAATTTTGACGGCAATTACGATGTGCTCAGAAATACTTTTCTTTAAGCTTCGGTTTGTTTTAAACACGTTTCATCATTTTTCCTGAAATATTTGGTGATTTAAGTTTTATGTAATCCACACTTGCTGACCAGGACTTCAGGTTCAGAATCTTTCGTGTGTAAGATGGTATGAAAGTGAGTAGAATACAGCCCTGACGTTTATTAATCTCAGACCAGAAACGAAACTTCATTGGACCGTCTACATCATCTTCACATTCGTGGATCTTCAAATTGCAATATGGAAATTGTTACGCCCGGGTGTTGTGGTGATCTCCATATTGATTTCTTCCGACTCAAAACCTGTGGTGTGTTAAGATTCGGTTTCCTGGGTATGTTGGATCAGAGTAGGCCCACTGAAAACTGCCAAGAGACACAACGACAGTGCAGTGTCTCCTCAAGTATGTTGCCCTATGACGACCCGATAGTACTTACTTGCACAGACACTGCGAAGGAATTATATTGGTGTGTGTGTGTGTGTGTGTGTGTGTGTGTGTGTGTGTGTGTGTGTGTGTGAAGACGGTTGGGAATGGAAAGGGTGGGAAGAAGGAGAATGAGTGTGTAGGAGGTATGCCGCTGAGAGAGCATGGGAGATGAAACGGATAAATAAAAACAACAACAGCGATAGCATGCACACACACACACACACACACACACACACACACACACACACACACACACACACACACACAGAGTAAATCGATGGATGCGATCTAACGAGAGAGGACCTAGTCACCTGTCAGGAGAGTCAGTTGAAGTTGTGAATTTTTTTTTTACCCATGTCAGAGTCGGCTCGGAACGAGGGTCACAGAATGTCACAGACTGTTGTAAGCAATCGGCACGAGCTGGTCAAGAATGAATAATAATGTCTTTGTTTATTTCGATCTATAGCGTGCTCGGATATATGCATGCGTGGGGGAAAGACGAAAGTTGAAGGTAGTACGCGCGCTGTGTGTGTGTGTGTGTGTGTGTGTGTGTGTGTGTGTGTGTGTGTGTGAACACAGCATAATCCACTACCTTTATGATTTCACGATTTCACTCTGCCACAAAACAAATAATTTTTGTTTAACGCTTGGATCGGCTCGTTCGTTCATCGCTCCTTTTGGTTGATTGGTGTATTGACGCCATAGCTGGGCATCCACCGATGGGGTAAGCTGCAGAATATATAATTATACGCAGTAAAACTCGTGTCTCCATAAAGCCACGATCCCTGGTCCGCCTATCTCTTTTGCCGTTTCGCTTTGGGGGACTGCAGACAACACAAACGTCTGTGCCCCCCAAATGGAAAAGGTCTAAGCCTGAGTGATTCGGAGTTGCTTCGTCTATTTAAACAAGGTAACTTCAATGCGCAGTAGGCATCTTGATTCAAATCTTCGCAAATGCAAGACACATCAGCCACGATGGGGAGAAAATAGAATAAATAAAAAAAAAAAAAAGTGGGAAAGGCATTGAAAAAAAAAAAATCTGTTCGCATAAAATGTAGCTTCTTGGGTTAACGTTCGAGTTTGTTTCTTTGTTTGATTGGCTGGTTGGTTGGTTGGTTGATTGATTGGTTGGTTGGCTGGCTGGCTGGCTGGTCGGTTTGTTGGTCGGCTGATTTATTTGTTGTTATTTTGTTTGTTTGTTTGTTTGTTTGTTTGCTTGCTTTTTTAATAGGTATATCAAACAAATCCCAGTCCAGTCGGCATGTCTTCAATATAAGAAAACAGCACGAAACCTATGGTTATCAATGTTCAGACAATATAAATAAACAACAAAAAAAAAAAAAAATAAAGATTAAACAGTTAACTGAATTTGGCAAAGCTGCGCTTGCGTTAAGCGTGTTTTCAATGTGTGTGTGTGTGTGTGTGTGTGTGTGTGTGTGTGTGTGTGTGTTAGATTATCTCAAGCGTTGTAAATTGTAGCTTTATATCAGCATTGGCTAGCAATTTATGTTTTATTTTGGCTTGTTTGCTTTTATTTTCCTGGTATTGCTTTAAACTCGCCCTTCCTCCATATCCCAAGGGGACAAAAAGGAATAAATACAGTTCTAGTGTGTGTCAGGTCAAGTCAAGTCAAGTCAAGTAAACTTTATTATCTCAATTAAGAAATTAATTTGTGGTCACACACATTCACAACACATAAGCAATAATTTAGTCACATTACCCATTTTCTCACATATGACATACATTCATATAAAGGAATTTGGATTTCAATTTAAACATCTCCTCGGTTCATAAAATCAATGGACAGGGGAATAAAACTTTGTTTAAATCTGACACTTCTGCATTTAACCGATCGATATCTTCGTCCTGACTGAAGAAGTTCATACTGATTTGCAAGAACGTGGGTCTGGTCACACGCAATCTTCTTCGCTTTACAACAAACAACACGGCACCTGTACAGCTCACTCAGACTTTTTTGTCTCTCACCAACGATTTTTTCCTCCCACGTTCACCACTTTCTCAAGCGCATTTCTACTCTTCACAGTCAACCCACCATACAACACATAAATGAGAAAGTTAAAACAGATTCCAAGAAGCATGAATAAAATCTCCGAAGAATGTCAGTATTCACATGAAATGATCGCAGCTTGCGAAGACAATATAATCTGGTTTGACATTTTTTTGTGGACATACTCAACATGGGATTTAAAATTCAGCTTATTATCTATAAAAGTTCCTAAATATTTGTATAATTCAACACGTTCTACTTCAGCACCTTTGATAAAAAGTGGTGGTACAGCTTTTGGATTCTTTCTAAAATCAATCAACATTTCTTTCGTTTTTGTTACATTCAGATCAAGATAGTTATGATCGCACCAGTCAACAAATCTTTGAACTCCTTGAAGTAAACAGAATCAGAGTTGGAGAGATCCGCAAGTGCTGAGTCATCTGAATATTTAATATACAAAGTTGAATCACTTCCTGAACAATCATTTGTGTATAGAGTAAAAAGCACTGGTGATAAAACAGTACCCCTGGGGCGCGCCAGTTGAAATGACTCTGGAAGACGAAACAACACTTTGATATCGAACAGACTGTGTCCTCTGTGTAAGAAAATCAATTATCCAAAGAATGAGCTTGTTACACACATTTATGTTAATGAGTTTCTTTGCCATCAGATGGTGGTTGTATGGTGTTGAATGCTGATGAGAAATCAATAAAGAGAATGCGTACAAAGGAGGCAGGTTTTTCGAGGTGTGAAAACGCATGATGGAGAAGTGTGAGTGTGCATCATCTGTTGATCTGTTCTGTTGGTATGCGAACTGAAACGGGTCTTGGTACTGTGTAGTATCTTTTAAAACAGAACCGAGGACAATTCTTTCAAGACATTTCATTGCAACAGATGTGAGGGCAACTGGTCGGTAATCATTTAAACAGCTTGGGTTGCGTTTTTTGGGAACAGGACATACAGTGGCATTTTTCCATAAAACAGGAATTATACATTCTCTAAGTGACCAGGTAAACAAACGACTGTAAACATAGGAGAGCTGAGAAGCACACACCTTCAACAATTTTCCACAGATATTATCAGGGCCCATTGCCTTTCTCACATTTAAACGTTTGAAAAAAAGACTGAACATCATTTTCCTCAATCACAACAGAATCACTTCCATCATCAACATCGTTTTTTAACATTGCTTTGGGAGTTCTTCCTTCACTTCCTTTAATTCTTTACTAAAATCTTTATCATCAAATCTACAGTAAAAATCGTTCAGCTTTTCTGCAAATTGCTTCTATTCTTTTGCTTTTTTTTGTTACTAACTAATTTTGGTTTGAACATTTTCCTGAACCTGATAAAACCTTTATTCCTTTCCATGCATCTCGCATATTTCCATTCTGGAACATGTTTTCGACTTTTCTCTTGTAAGCTCTCTTTGATTCTTCAATCTATGTTTGCAGTTTCTTTTGTACAACCTTACGATCGCTTTTATTGCCTGATTGAAAAGCTTTTTTTTCTCATTTAGAGTTATTTTCAGAGATTTTGTAACCCAAGGTTTGTTGTTGGGAAATATTTTGATAGTTTTAGTAGGTACAATCATGTGTTCACAGAAAGAAAATGCAGCTGGAAATAACATCAGTGGCTTCGTTAATGTCAAAACTAGAATTCAAAAACAAATTCCAATCTGTACATTCAAAACAAGCCTGTACCCTTTTTCAGAAACCATTAGGCAATGAATTACGTCACAAGAAAGAAACACATTTTCAGTGTGCAACTGAAAGCTAAAGCAGACAAACGTTTCCTCCATTTTTACTTTACAATGAATGTTTTCTTTTTTCAAAATTCAAACACATTTGTTGAAATCTGGCAAAAATTAATGAAGCTTATAATAAAAATGAAGTTATCCACACACAAAAAAAACATCACAAATATCACAAAAAAGCAGAAAAATCATGGCTACTCGATCTAGAGTACTACACAGACGACAAGAATTTCTTGAAGACTACATACAGATAAAGAAGGCAGATCAGTTATGCATTTCATCAGGTATACTTACAAAAAACGAGGACTGCTGAAAGAAGAAAGACACGCCATAGCTTCTCCATGTTTGCCTTGAATTCAAACCGTTCTTGCAGCTGTGTAACCAGTTGGTCACATATTAGTGTAGCCTTTTCTGCTTAATCATACGCGCATTTATATTAATTTTTGTTTTTTCAAGTGTGTGAAGTTCTCAAATCTGCACAAAATCTCCCTCTTCTCTGTCTTCGCTAATCTTTCCACTCTGACGTCTCTCTTGCTTTTTTTTTTTTTTTTTTTCTCGTTGTTCCACCGTGTGATATTTGAGGACTTTTAATTTCTTTTTCTTTTACCCGTCTCTTTTTCGTACAAGTAATTC
>JADBJO010000394.1:92500-102500 GCA_016801955.1 Conus betulinus
ATTGCACGGTGAGCGGTGAACCAGATAAACACAACTGAATAATCATTCGATCAACTAATCAATCAGCATATCGAATTAACAGACAGGCTGCACGCAAAACGCAATGCATGTGAGATGTTTCCGGCAGACCAACTCGGCGATGTGTAAATATGTCTGCTTCCTGGGTAGTCTGACGCAGGTATCAATCATTATTCATCCATCGATCGATGGCTGAAGTGGAAAAGTTATTACCACAGTCTACCTGGCAGTTACATAGAAATGATGTATTCCAGACATCAGTACACATTCATTCTCTCTCTCTCTCTCTCTCTCTCTCTCTCTCTCTCTCTCTCTCTCTCTCTCTCTCTCTCTGTTGTATCCCCCTCCCCTCTCTCCTTTTTACTTGTAGCGATTTCCGTCCTCTCCCTTGTCCCTCCTGTATATTCTCCTTTCTCTTCTTGTAGCGATGGCTTCTCCTCTCCCCCCTTCCTCCTCTATATTCTGATCACACCCCTCTCTTCTGATCACCTCTCTCTCTCTTCTCTCTCTCCTCTCTCTCTCTCTCTCTCTCTCTCTCTCTCTCTCTCTCTCTCTCTCTCTCTCTCTCTCTCTCTCTCTCTCTCTAACTCTACCTCTATCTGTCTGTCTTACACACACACACACACACACACACACACACACACACAAGAAGAATATTTGTTCCTTTCGCCCCTTTTGGGGCATGAAGGAAGGGTGAGTTTAAAGCAATAACAGGAAAAGGAAAACAAGCGAGCCTAAATAAAACAAAAACTGCTGGTCAATGCTCAATGCACACACACACACACACACAACACACACACACACACACACACCGTGAATGAACAATGAACATCATCATGACAATAACGTCAACCATACGACAGTTGCCGAAAAGGGTTTAGCAAGCAATCGGCTGGCTACCCAGTCTTTCAGCCTCAGCGTGCGTGGCAGGGAATAATTGACGGCCATTGTCAGCGATGGGCTAACAAGAATTGACCACTAAGAAGCACACAAAATCACTCAGGCTCAGCGCAACAGACACAGACTGCGTCGTTAACGATTTAGCAGCACGCCGGGAACAAAGCGCTCGAATCCATGGAATTCAAAACACGCCTTGTTTGGTAAAGATGTTCTTTGCCTGAAAAAAATACAACGCATTATAAACGAAGATCATCACCCCCCCCCCCCCCCCCCCCCCCACCCCCTCACTCAAACCGCCCCCTCCTCCCTCCATCCTCTCCCTAGTCTTCAAGCCCTCTATCACATAACCGTCTCCTCCCCCTCCCTTCCGCTTCTCTCTTCCTCAGACCTACGTTTTAAGCGCGCAGCGGAAACGTCACTAACGAGTACAATCAAGCAGGGGCGGGGTTACGAACGATTTGACTTCATAATGTGACGTTTGTTTACCAAATGACGGATGCACGCACGAATTGCGTAATTATTCCACTTGTCCCTGAAAAGTACGAGAACAAGGCGGGGAAAGTGCCAGAAGCTTCCAGGGATTGTCTTTTGAACGTTCCAAGCATTTTGACTGGCGGTAATACCTGATGGCGCTTGATCCTTCGAGAACATTCCATGCATTTTGACTGGCGGTAATACGTGATGGCGCTTGATCCTTCGAGAACATTCCATGCATATTGACTGGCGGTAATATGTGATGGCGCTTGATCCTTCGAGAACATTCCATGCATCTTGATTGGCTGTGCTTCTTATATCACCTTTTCGAAATTCTAGAATACTCCGCGATTTTTTATTGGCTGTCTCGCCCTGTGTTGCTTGAATTTTGGATTTTGATCTGCCCTGTCTGCATATACACAGATTCCCTCCTCCTCCGCCGCCCCCCACCCCCCCCCTCTCTCTCTCTCTCTCTCTCTCTCTCTCTCTCTCTCTTAACGCACTGACATGCCTGTTTCTGCACCAATCAAGGGCCTCCACAATCAAACTACATGTAATCAGTGTCCTTTTTTTCTGCCTGGTACTACCAGGTATTCACCTTTTTCAGTGAAAGCACGTCATCTGAGATGAAGTGATTTCAGAGAGCGCTTACATTATGTCTGCGTCAACGCCCGCACCTCGATCGCTCAAAAGGTGAGTCAGTGAAGTGGCAGACACAACAACAAAGTATAAAGAATGAAAAGTGGGAGGTAGTGAAGGTTGGACGGATTCTGAGCAGTAAAAACACTTGAAAAGAAATTAGTTCGCTCCTGGGATTTTCCTTAGTTGTGCGCAAATGAGCCGACAGGCTTCATTGGATTGCCCATGTCATTACTACTGCCAGTGCCTAAGCTTCCGCTGCTTCTTCTGCTGCTGCTGCTCCTACTGAAGCTGTTAATGCTGCTGCTGCTACTGCTGCTGCTGCTGCTATCCTTATGTCAATATATATTTTCTCCCCTTCAACCCCTTCCCTCTTCTCTTTCAAGCTGGATCTGGTCAAGAAGGAACAAAAGTGAACTTCATAACGCTTAACTTTCCTACAAATATCACGTGTCCCAGTGGCTCAGTGGTTAGAGTGCGAGTCATTAAGTGGAAAATGAGCATGTCCAGAGGGTCATGGGTTCGAATCCCAGGCAGGCATGGCCCCCCCCCCCCCCCCCCCCCCCCCCCCAAAAAAAAGGGGGGGGGGGGGGGGGGGCAGCAGAGGGACATCTGAAGTCATGAACCGGGTGTGGCCCAACCCCCCTAGAGTGTCAGGAGATAAGGGCCAAAACACTTGCTTGAAGGGGGCTTTCTTTCCGAGGACTCTCTGCTGCCACGCTCTCCACGAGTTCTTTCTACTTTCTACTGTTAATATGTATCTTCTCCCCTTCAACCCCTTCCCTCTTCTCTTTAGCTCCATTTCGTAGTTTTAATATTTCATCCAAGATCACGTTTTGTACTCAGATCGAAAAATAAGATAAGAAATAACTGTCTGTTCTTCTCTTGTTTCTATTGTTTTCAATGTTATATGTCCGGGCTAAATGAGACCCATAGGTCGAAACGCGTTGTGTCTGTTAACAAATTGTTTCCTTCTTAGGGAGGCACAGTAATCCTACTTTTGCTCTTATGTTTTGATTTCCGCCTGCAGTCAGCCCATGTTGAACTCAGCAGGTAACAGGCCAGCTGGAATAAAACCAGTCGTTACCTGCTTGGCTGAGTGCATATTTTGAAATAATACACTATACTTTTAACCGACAATTAGAGATTAGATAAACGACTGAATATGTTAGCTGGTTAGCATTTGAATGAATGAGTGAGTGAACGAGTTACTTGCTGACTGACTTATTTGCTCGCTTTTTTTTTCCTTCCTCATTTATTTCTTTATCAACTCATCGTGTTTGTTGTTATTCATCAACTATAGATACTCACAAATATCCTCCAGAAAGAAAAGCGTGAACTAGGTATTTGTATATCCGTACCATAGTGTGACAACAATCTTTCAATATTTTCCTATCCGTGCTGATGGGAGGCGGTGAAGAGGGATGGGTATGGAAACAGGTGGGGTGGAGGGAACAAAGCTTCAGTCAGTACCACCAAACGCACACGACATAAAGGAGTTAATTAACGGAACGGAACTAGCACACTGGAGTATGATCCTGCCCGATATTTGTTGTCAGTCGATTTGTTCGAACGGCAGATCAAAGGATAATCATTGATCGGAACTGGACGGAAAGTGGACGAGTAGCTATTCTAAAAGAAAAGTGGAAGGGACATGCAAAAATCTGCATTAGACACCATTCTATTCTTGGATACATGTAATTTGATCTTGTGGCATTTAGTCCTTGAACAGGTCCAAATCAGCATTATCACGAACAATTGCCAGCAGCACGTCATCTGTCCCACACCAATATGGTTTCCGTCAAGGTCATTCATGCGAGACCTAGCCGCTGAGCTTTGTGGATGAAGCCATTGAGGCCTTAGATGAGAAAGACTTGTCTTTGATTCCTCCAAGGCTTTTGACAAAATGAGCCAGAGTCTCCTGGCTTACGAGCTCTGCTATTATGCATCTGAGGCAAGATCAAAACTTGGACAGAAAACTTCCTGAGTTAGAAAATGTAGTAACTTGTTGTGAATGGAGCAAGGTCCGAGTTTATCTCGGTTGAGTAAGGTGTTCTTCTGGGCTCGGCTCTGAGTCTCACCTTATTTATGTTGTACTTCAAGGACTTGCTTATGAGACTGACATCTTCAGCCAGACTCTTTGCTGATGACACAACATGCCATAGAAACTTTGTCTCACCTTGTAAGAAGAACGATCTAAAGAGGACTTAGGCAGACTTGCCACCTGAAAGCAGCGGTATCAAATGTTATTTCACGCTCTATTGCCACATGACACGACGTCGCACAACAATCCAGCAAACTAACATATTGCGTGGCCATCAGCTCCAAGGCACAGCTCAGATCAAGTACTTTGCTGTCGGCCTCAGCAAGACCCTAAGGGACCCTAAATTAAAAGCATAACAACAAGGTAAACAAGTCCTGGATTTCATTAGAAGCGACAGTAAGGTTTCAAACAAGTTCAAGATCCTGATGCACCCACTCTAGAATACACTAGTTCTGTATGAGATCGCTACCAGGTGAACGATAATTGCACCTTTAAAAAGGCGCAGCATTAAGTAGCTCGATATATATACCAGTCACCGATTCCACCAGACATCAAGCGTAGAAGAGATGTTGCAGACGCTGATTTGATCGAAACCCTAACTACAAGGAGAAGAAGAGCGAGGCTCACTGCCTTCTACGAGTTCCCCCCTCCCCTCCCCCCTCCAACGGGCTGACATCCGTCAGCTCAAAGAAGCCGCTAGTACCATCCGTTGCATATGACATTCTAGGTTGGGGCAGAGAAGTGGGAGAGGGGAGGGGTCGGGCAAGGGTGGATTGGGGTGGTGGTGATGGTGCAATGTTTATTTTAGGATGGAAATGACTGATGACTGACTTTGACTTCCGGTGAATCTTCAGCCCTAACAACCAAACTGAACGCCTGATACTTTGCCTGGTTCACCCAATCAGATGTTTCGTCACTGTGTCGATGACCACATTTTTCTGCATGGATGACGTATGTGTTCGTCATCCTCTCTTTTTTCTCCAGGGGAACTAATCTGACTGTCATGTTTATTGCTGTACGGTCACAGACAATGCCAGAGCTGAACTGATTGCCTCTGGTGGGGAATTCTATTTCCTGTTGGGAGGATAATTATGTAAATCAGTCTTATGTGTAAAGGTTGTTTTTTTCTTTTTTAATGTACCGAATCTGCTCTTTCGTTTTTGTGTGCGTTAACTTGATTGTTTGTTTGTTCAAAGAATTCCATCATCGTGTGTTGGATATCACTCAGAAATAATAGTTTTAGTAGCAGCCTCGGTAGTTCTAGTATAGTAGTGGTTGTAGTAGCAGCAGGAGCAGCAGCAGTAGTAGTTAGAAAGAAGTGGTAGTGGTGACAATTCGCATTTGCTCCCTTCTGTCCATGGTTACGTCGTTTGCGTAGGGTCAACAGTCTCTGGATGGCTGCAAGGCCACATTCGAGTTGGTAATGGAGTTCGTATCTTTCGCTGAAATAAAACACAATCAAACAGTGTAATACAAATACCACTATGTGTTTGGAAGAATCGTTGGCCCTTCGATTGGGCCGCGGGCTCATGCTTCTTTCATCACTTGTCGTTTGATGCTTTTGTTTGAATGGGGAAGTGGCGGTGCGTAGGTGTGAGGGAGTGCAACGAGTGGAATAAGTGCTGCTGGGTGGGTGGGGGGTGGGGGGGGGGGAGGTGGGGGGGGGGGGGGGGGTGTTGATGCTTGAGAACATCGCAAGATACTTAGCTTTTTTTAATGGACCGTTACTCTCTCTCTCTCTCTCTCTCTCTCTCTCTCTCTCTCTGTCTCTGTGTATATATGTATGTGTGTGTGTGTGTGTGTGTGTGTGTGTGTGTGAGTGTGTGTACATACATACATATATATATATATATGAGCCAGTGACAAAAGGTCGTGCAAGAAATGGGACTTGGGTAACCGAATTTCAAAACTTGGAACGGGTAAAAATTTCTGTAATTCTTGAAAGTTACATCTTTCACATGCATGAAAATAGAATGAAAAAGAGATAACTTGTATTATTCTTTTTCTGATGACATGAAAAAAATATCAGATCACCCAGTGGTAAATCAGTTGTGTGTTGCTGGACATGAAAAATGTCTGTAACGGTGCAGCAATGCCAGACCAGGGTTGTGAAACTGTGGCTTTCTGGAACACTGGATGATATTCCTAAGATGATGTTAAAAGTCAGCAGTTCTGTCAGTTTGTAAGTGAAGAATGAAGTAGAGTTTTCATGTCCGTCATCACGTCTGACACCAGCTCCTGTTTGTACATTATGGTGTATTATGTAATCATCCACGACAGCTGCTAAGGAACATAAAACAGTCAGCCTGCTCATTTCAAAGAAAAAAGTAAGCATGCACAAATAGTCAGTGTATCTTTTGTTCCTTTAATTCTTAAAACAATGGACAAGGGTCAGTTGTAACACTTTCCTGTATGGACATAAAAAGAATAGTGGATAATATTTTTTTACAACAGTAAGTATAAAAATGCAATAAAAACATGAATAAGATCAGTTTCAAAAGCAAACAGGATGGTCAAACCATACTTAGTTATTCATTTTTAAGTCGATCAAATATGAAAAATAGAAGGGAGAACCCCTTATACAGGTGCTTTGGTGATATGAGCCACTGCAGTCCACATGTTTGCGGAAAACCAGAAGTACTCATTGAACAACTTGATACTGAATTTTAAACAGATCAGTTCATAAACAATCAAGAAAGCTTTGCACAATGCTACAGTCAGACTGACACTGACTCAAAAGATTACAAGGTTTACAAAGCAAATTGAAAAAGACAGCCTCATGGGGAACTGTATCGTGTAATGTACATATAAGTAGTCAAATATATCATTCAGCATAAATCATTATTTTTTGTTTTATCTTTAAGCGCTACAAATCATCCAGTTAGGCCATATTTTTGTTTCGTTTCTGCTTTCTCCTTATAACGTTTAATTCTCTTCCCATCCCCCTTTGCGGATTCTTTCCATTTCTTTTATTACACTTTTGTTTCTTTTCTGTTCCTATAACATTTAATTCTCTTTCCATCTCCCTTTGTGGATTTCTGTCCAATTTTTTTTATTACACTACGTGATCTCTCTCTCTCTCTCTCTCTCTCTCTCTCTCTCTCTCTCTCTCTCTCTCTCTCTCTCATGATGACATCTCAATTAAAAAAAAGGGTCATTTCAAAATGTCTTCAATCACAATTTGTGTGACAGGACATAAATTATGTATGTGTGTGTGTGTGTGTGTGTGTGTGTGTGTGTGTGTGTGTGTGTGTGTGTGTTTCTGTGGTGGGGGTGGGAGTGGCTCATGAATGGACTGAAAAATTACTCCAGGAGTTTCAGTTAAATGAGATATTTAAAAAAGATAATGATAATGATAACAACACAGAACGCCTTGAATCTGACTTCAAATTAAAACTGTATTTTTAGACTTGATCAGTCATTCTAGCAGTAATAGCAGTTAACTTATATCAAACTCTTACTTTTCACTCAACTTTATACATTATATGATATAACATCTTTCATGAATGATACATTTTGAACAACACAATGCTAGAATTTTAGGACAATATTCACAACCGACTGTGAGTTTACAATATTGAAGTAACTGACCATTGAGACGCCCCCTCTATCACGGTCCACAACGTCATTAAGCATAAGAACAACCAAACCTAATTTGTATCGCTTGTGATCGGTTTTACTTTCTTACACGTAAAACGTAAGTGTCAGATGTGATTTCTGGCATTTCCTCGGTGGGGACAGTAGTAACAGCAGAACTGACGGAAATTCAAATGAAGTGATGGGAAACGAAGCCGCCTACGTAACGGTTGGCACTTTCATGTTCAGCAGTGTTTCGCACATATCTTGAAGGCAGTTAGTGTTCACCACGAGGCCAATCAGAAATGGTTTTTTCATTATATTTTGCGCATGTGTGATTCTAAGTGTCAGTTGTGTCGAGGTAAACATTGGTGGCTGTGAATAAACGTTTACTGAATCATCGCCTTTCTGACATCGTCTGCTCCTGGTTTTGTGTCCGTTGAAGAACACGTGACCCGGCGAACGGATACAAATTGCAGATGGCTGAAACAAGCAGTGCGGTATATTTTTATCCCCAAAAGGTCAGTGGTGTCGATCGGACATGAGCCCAGTGCACGGTAAATTTGTTCTGTTTTTGAAAAATATGCTGACCAAACCGCTAAATCAGTGGATTTACTGTGTCAATGACACACTTCAGTTTGAAAAATATGAAACGTTGGATCGGACCCGGTAAAATAGAAAGCAGTAGCGAGATGTTAAAAGGGCATGTCTCCGGGACATGACGAAACACATCTGACCAAGTATTCTTTTGGATTCGACTCAGACTTCACTAAAGAGCAAGTTTATGTGGTTTCAGGACAAAAACGTTGACGAAAATGTAGTGTTATCATTTCATGTGTTCAAGTTTTCGTTACGATTCTGCAAGGGCTGTAGGGACATGTTGTTTGCGGTATATCGGCAGATGTCCCATTTCAGCATGGCCGATTTTGGCTGTTTTTTTCAAATAAAAATCAGTTGTATCAACACGATCCAGTATATCTCCCTGATATTGTGGCAGTTATCTCTTTAAGATACAAGCAACAAAAATACACCCAAACAAAGTGGGGAAAAATGTTTTGGATAGTTTACTTCTCCAATCAAACACACAAGGGTATGCCACCATGACGTTTTGTCACTG
This sequence comes from Conus betulinus, assembly GCA_016801955.1. Taxonomy (NCBI): domain Eukaryota; kingdom Metazoa; phylum Mollusca; class Gastropoda; order Neogastropoda; family Conidae; genus Conus; species Conus betulinus. The sequence goes on from JADBJO010000394.1 coordinate 101,269, forward strand.
ACTCATATATATATATATTCGTTAAAAAACAGAATGGTAAAAGGAAGTTTTAAAATCGACAGCTCTGTTTCGAGCGCTGGCTCTCGTCAGGATGGTTTTGGGTTGTCTACTGCTGGTGTTATATGGCCCAGTGTCACTGTTTACACGTGCGGATTGGCTGCACGTGTTGTTCGGTTTTCAGGTTGTTTACAGTTCAGGGTGTGTTTGCTGACAACGATTTCCATTTGTGCCTGCAGTTGTTTACTATTTCTACTTAGTATTTAGAGTTGCTAAGTGTGGTTTGTAGTAGTATAACCATTTTTCTGTTGAACATAGGTTGCATCTTTTAGAAATGTTGTTGTATGGTGATGCCCTTTTTATGATTTTCCAGCATATGTTATAGTTTATTTTTTTGTCTTTAAGTCTCCAAATATATTTGCTCAGTTCAGTTTTGTTTTTGTATTTTTCTTTGTTGAATGACTGTTTATGGTTTGCGTACCTGGTTTTAAAGTGATTTTCAGTGATCCCTATGTACGTTTTTCTTTTACATTTTCTGATGTCACAGTGGCTTGGTATACAATATTGTTATAGAGGCATTTGTTGCTTAAGGGACACTGTTCTTTTTTTAGTGCAATTGCAGGATTTCTTTCTTCACCCTTCTTTGCTGTGTTGCTTTTCATTTTGTTGGATGAATCAATTATATTTTTTTAGGTTAGGCATGCATGAATGTGATAGTTTGATGGTGTTCTTGTTGAATATTTTGGACAATTTGTGTTCTTTTGGGAAGGATGCTGTCAAAATTTTAAGAATTTTTTCCCTACGTTTTTGTTTTTACTCGTCCATCATATGAAGGGTTGTACCATGTGATTTTCCTTTTCCTGTTTTTTTTTTGTTTTTGTTCATGTTGTTATCTGGGTTGTATTGTAGTTTGTAGCTGTAACCACTTTTTCGCAATGCCTCTTGGTATTCTGATGCTGCGTTGTTGAATACTCTTTCATTATGTGACAGATTAGATAATCTCTTGTTTATGCCATTGGGTATGGTTTTTAGTATAGATGGTGGGTGGTTGCTTTTGATGTTTACATAAATGGGTATGTCATTAGGTTTCTTGTATGGTTTATATATGTGGTTGTTGAGGTCAAGTGTTATGTTGCTCCCCATGGGGTCGAGCATTTTAAGAATTTTATTAGGCATTTTAGTGGTATTTTTGATATATATATATATATATATATATATATATGTGTGTGTGTGTG
>JADBJO010000394.1:110000-112500 GCA_016801955.1 Conus betulinus
AATGAAATCATCACTATGGTAACGACAAGGAGGGTGAGCAGAAGCCCGAATCTGAGCCTTGGGTTATCGAAGCTGGTTGGCGGGCAGGGTACAGTAAGTAATGGCGATAGGCAGGCGGTCTATATAACGCCCGCGGTCTACTGGGGGGCTGGCAGCAGCGAGGCGTGATCTGGACCATCACGACACAGCTGACGAGGACAAAACAAACGCTTTGGGGGAGCAGCCAGCTGGGCGCTGCCCCTGCTGACTACAGGGGAAATGGCCACATGATGTCGTGCTGTGTCATTTTTGTTTCAATCTGTGATGTGAGTATCCCGTCTGAGCTTTATGTGAAAACTAAGTGGAAGACTTCATTCGAATGCTGCAGAGAAACATTGCTAATAAGGTACACAGACTGACCTCGGATGTATAAGACAACGACAGTTGGACGAATGTTTACCGTGAAATGGCTGATTTATACCCCGCGTCTTCTGTTGTAAGAAAATGTATCTGCGTCACATCAGTATACAACAGTCACGAGAACACATTCGCCGGATATATCAAGACAGAATGACTGAAAAAGACTTTAAAGTGACGACAGGCACTAACTTGACTGCCACAAGAAACGAGCTTGCAAAAGACCGTAAGTTCACCCAATCAGTTGCAAGGTTTCTTGAGGTAAGTTCACCCAATCAGTTGCAAGGTTTCTTGAGATAGGTTCACCCAATCAGTTGCAAGGTTTCTTGCGGTAAGTTCACCTAATCAGTAGCAAGGTTTCTTGAGGTAAGGTCACCCAATTAGTTGCAAGGTTTCTTCAGGTAAGGTCACTCTATCAGTTGCAAGGTTTTTTCAGGTAAGGTCACCCAATCAGTTGCAAGGTTTCTTGAGGTAATTTCACCCAATCAGTTGCAAGGTTTCTTGAGGTAATTTCACCCAATCAGTTACAAGGTTTCTTGAGGTAATTTCCACCCAATCAGTTGCAAGGTTTCTTGAGGACAGCAAGCGAAGCCAGCTGCAAACGAACGAACGGAGAACCCAAAACAGAGTGCTGTACTGTAGCGCTCTACATGCACGCAGGATGGTACCACACGTCGTTTCCAGGTATTGTGGAGTTTAATGATAAACTGGGGTGTGATCTGTAGTTCAAAAGGCGCTTTTTATAATTATACTTTTCTGTATTCCCGGCATTGAATTTGATGACTGTATGAATATATATATATATATATATATATATATATATATATATATATCAACAGGTCTGTTTCTTGCATGTGCAGTCGTCAGGATGCGGGAGGCTTGTGCTGTCAGTGTTATATATAGCTTGCTATTTTATTTTACGTGTGTGATCTGGACCGTCACAACACATACCTACCTACCTACATACATACATACATACAGATAGATCTGCCTTCGAGAGTAATTGCGATAGTTTCCTCATGCAGCTAGTGAAGGGTTTTCCATATTAATTTTTATGGTATACATTTTTCCATTTACTTCATCTTCAAATTTTTTTCCCCTCTCAATTTCAAATCTTTGCCAAGTCATTACTATAATGATGAAGAGTTGTTAACCTGCACTTGTTTTCCCCCACTACTTAATTGTTCAGCGATATATATATATTTAAATATATATATATATATATGCCTGTGTGTGTGTGTGTGTGTGTGTATGTGTGTGTGGGGGGGGGTGTGTGTGATGGGTGTGGTAGTCATCATCGTTGACTAAGCACACACGGTGGGTATGATTACTGCTAATCCTAGATGGTCGACCGTGTTCCATTCTAGTGCTAGATGGTCGACCGTGTTCCATTCTAGTGCTAGATGGTCGACCGTGTTCCATTCTAGTGCTAGATGGTCGACCGTGTTCCATTCTAGTGCTAGATGGTCGACCGTGTTCCATTCTAGTGCTAGATGGTCGACCGTGTTCCATTCTAGTGCTAGATGGTCGACCGTGTTCCATTCTAGTGCTAGATGGTCGACCGTGTTCCATTCCAGTGCTAGATGGTCGACCGTGTTCCATTCCAGTGCTCGTCAAAGAACCGGACTCCATCCCTACAAAGAAAGTTTCACCATTGGTCTTCCACCTCTATACTATCAATGGAAGCCAAGAAGCAGACCGGGTGGTGATTTCTTTTTTAAAGATCTCACTAAGTGATATACGAACATATAATCTAAAAAGTAAAATAAATGAAAATCAAAAAAAGGTTTAATGACTCTTTTCTTTTAGATACCACCCATATCAGCAAAGTGTCATCGGGAGTGCATTTGACAATCACATATAAAGTCCTGGGCGTAGATTAAGGCCAGTTTTGTCAAAAGGAACAAACGATCAACCCCATGTCACCTGCTGGCAAAAAAAAAAAAAAAAAAAAAAAAAAAAAAAAAAAAAAAAAAAAAAAAAAACATCGAATGGCAGAAGTTCATTGCAGACAAAGCTGATTAATAGGCCTGTTCAGTGACGTTCGTTAAGCTAAATACGTGATTCAGCAAAGGGGCTCAGATCCAGTATTGATTCTGAATTG
>JADBJO010000394.1:115000-127500 GCA_016801955.1 Conus betulinus
GGGCCTTAGCATTCACAGTGGGCGATGAAATCAGTCTGAAGGCCAGACTGCTCAATAACACTGGCATCGTCACCGTCAGACCTGATCAAGTGACCAGGGTGGAAGTGTCCTTCAACCTCCTGTCCATCAAGAGAACATGGTCAGTGGCCTGCCTCTGTCTCTGTCTCTGTCAGTGGCCTGCCACCACCCCCTCCCTCTCTGTGAGAGTATCTGCGTGCGTGCATGTTTACTTTCCGAAACACACTCTCTCTCTCTCTCTCTCTCTCTCTCTCTCTCTCTCTCTCCTCTCTCTCTCTCTCTCTCTCATTGTGAGAGCATCTGCGTGCGTGCATGTTTACTTTCCAAAAGAACACACACTCCATTGCCACTCTCTCATCGCTCTCCTCTCTCACTCTCTCTCTCTCTCTCTCTCTCTCTCTCTCGCTCTCTCTCATTGTGAGAGCATCTGTGTGCATGCATGTTTACTTTCCAAACTAACCTCTCTCTCTCTCTCTCTCTCCTCTCTCTCTCTCTCTCTCTCTCTCTCCCCGCCACCTATTTGATTTAAAGTAAATTTGTGTCGGTAATTCTTTGTCGGCACAGATGTCTAGTTTTTATGCATGTCGGTAATTAGTACATTAAAAATCAGTTGGTGCTTCTGCTTTCCCTCATACAAAAAAACGTGCCTATGTCGGTCTGTTCTCTCTTATTCCATGTGTGTGTGGTGTGTGTGTGTGTGTGTGTGTGTCTGTCTGTCTGCGCGCGCGCGTGCGTGTGTGTGACAATACTCAAGGAGAGCGTTGCAAGTAAGCAAGCGCGCATGCCTATGAGTGTGTCACGGTGCTCAAGGAGAGTGCTCGCTGAGGGTGTGTGAACATGTGAGGAGCGCGTTTTGTTAATGTTTGGTGTGTGTGTGAGTGTGTGTACATGGTGTGTAGTATAATTTGTCTGTCTGTCTGTCTGTCTGCGTGCGTGTATGTAGGTCAGAATGTCCATGCAAGGTGCCGATGTCAAACTGTTTCATGTTTCAGGACATCAAGAATGAGCAGTTCTCCATCTCAGGATGGTGGTCCTTGGTGAGAACTAGAGTCACCTCCCCTCATGTTTTGCTCGTGTTGCCTTTCTCGCTTGGTCATAACCTTTCTTCTCATAGTCTGCACCAACCAGACAGCCATAGTCTGTACCAACTCGTCGCTGTTTCCTTGTTAGTTTTGTCTATCAGCAAGATTATGTAAAAAGTTGAGAACCGATCTGAACGAAAGTTGATTGAAAGGTAAAAGTATTAAAAGACGAACTCGTCAATTGCTGGTTGCGGTTTCGTAGTATGTTTCCTTAGCGAACGCCCGGTCTAGGATCCATGCAGCTAGGTAATTTCTAATTTTCCATTGAACATGACAATTATGAAAAACTCTTTATAGATAAATAACTCTCTAGTATGAAAGAATAACTATCGACGAAGTAAATTAATTATATTTTCATTGAATGTTTAAACTTTCTAGTGGCATAAACCTGAAAGCAGTTGCATCTTCAGTATCCTAGTATGAAACAAAAAAAAACGGGAAGCAACTCTTTCAATCAGTCCCTAAAATAAGTTGTTGTTGTTTTTTTTTTTGTTTTTTTTTTTTTGTTTTGTTTTTATCTGTTTAGCTCTTCAATCTTCAGCACTCTGCTCTTGAAGTTGTTGTCACACAGACACTGGAATCGTCGCTACTGTTGAGCATAATTATATTTAGCCTGACTTTTTGCTGTGGAGACAGCGATGCCTGCTTCATTTATTGATGTATAGTTAAAACTGCTCAATTAAAATGAACTAGATTTTGTTGTGTTGTTGTTGTTGTTTTGCTATTTGTTAGTGTGTCAGTTTATTTCGTATGTTGTATCCGAGGTGTCCCGTAGTGACGCTAACCACTGTGCAACACAGCAGCGTCGTGTTGATGCTTTGTTATCATGTCAACAGGCGGTTGAAAGAAGAATCGTTAAAGCGACGCCGGACTAGTCGAGTAGTGTACATGCGTCATCTAGTCAATCCACCCAACTTCAGAGTGCATAATTATGCATGCAGAAAAAAGTGCGAACCAGTAGTGCCGATTTAATCAATGGACAGCAATTTGTGATCACCACAACCCTTCCTCCCTCACCCCTGTCCCACCCCCTACGCCCATTTGCACTACTTCCTCCCATCCATGGCCACTGTAATCTCTGTCTGATGTTGATTTGACATCAATACCGGACTTTCACAATGAAATACTGAAGAAACAGTCTAGTACATTAAAATATGATCTGACAACTCTTTTTTTTTTTTTTAATCTCTGTTTGGACAGGGTTCAGGTACTACAGTTTAGTCTCTTCAAAGTGGCATTCTTTTTTTCCCGTTTCTTTTCTTTCTTATTCCTCCTATTTAAGCGTTCTGTTTTCAGTTTGAGTGACTGGTGCAAAGCAAAACGCTCTGCAGCCAATAGTGTTGTCTCACGTTCATTTGCAAGAGGCTTTTTCTTCAGCAAATGCTTGTTTCCAAACATAACACGGCACATTAACACACAGCCGAAAGTAAGCCGATGTCTGCCGCGCAAGGTCTACAGCATGACGGGCTGCTACGTGACAGTTTTTACAAGTGTGTGTGTGTGTGTGTGTGTGTGTGTGCATTTAAAGCAATTCGCTTTCTATCTTCATTTCACTTCGGTGACTTCGCAGCGGTGACATCTGCTTGGGACAAGGATTGCGTACCGTCCCATTCAGCTATTCTTCAATTGTTTCGTTTCATAGTATGTAAATGTTGTAAAGATAGTGTTGTTTTGTCATGTAAACAAGTAAAATAAATGTCAGTATCTGACATTTCTTAAAATTCGTTTTTTTTTTTTTTTCATCTGCTGGTCACCACGTCACAGAAATAACGTACATTTCTGAGGATAACCTGTCTGTCTATCTGTCTCTGTATCTATCTATCGATCAGTATACAGAGAAGGGGAGAGAGAGATCTGCATATATTTGTACATATAAAACACACACGCTGTGTCTGCTTGTGTGTGTATGTGTGTATCTGTGTCTGTAATTGCGTGCATGCATGTGTGAGTACGTGTGTGTGTGTGTGTGTGTGTGTGTGTGTGTGTGTGTGTGTGCGTGCGTGCGTGCGTGCGTGTGTGTGTGTGTGTTGTGGATTGCAGAAATGGACCGACAGCCGACTGAGCTGGACTTTGGCTGCAATCCCTGTAATCCAGGTCTACAGCACAGACATCTGGACTCCCGCTCTGGTGGTAGACAACTCGTAGTCTCTCTCTCTCTCTCTCTCTCTCTCTCTCTCTCTCTCTCTCTCACGAGAGAGAGAGTGTGTCTTCCATGTTGTTTCACATTATCCAGCCTGCGGCTAAATACCGAACAATCCAATTTTCTGTTGTTGTTGTTCCTTGGTTTTGTTTGTTTGTTTGCTTGTTTGATTTTTTGTTCTGTCCATTTACTGATATTCGCTATGGTTTTCATTTTTTTTTTTATTTATGTTTAAAGATATTCTTCTCTATTTCACAGGACGTTATTCATCAACGGTATTCCTGAGAATTTTCACCATGCAATGATTACAATCTTTTCGTTGTTTCCATGAAAACGACAATTATCGGATTGGACTAGGATCAAGTTCGAGTTGGCAATGAAGTTCGTACCCTTTGCCCAAACAAGCAGAGTCAAACTAATCAACTTAATAATGCGTTTGTACAGGACGTTTGAGTAAGTTCGTTCCAACTGGAGACAATTTGTTCGCTAGTTTCGCATTGTTTTCAGATCTCTTAAAGGACACTCACTTCCTGTGTGTGTGTGTATGTATGTATGTATGTATGTATGTATGTATGTATGCATATATGTGTATGTAAGAATGTATGTGTATGTATATATGTACGTATGAATGTATGTATGCATATATATATATATGTGTGTGAGTGTGTGTGTGTGTGTGTGTGTGTGTGTGTGTGTATAAAATAATTGTGTTGCTAACAACAACAATTTTTTAAAAAGTGTTCAACCGGGTTGGGAGCGGCATCTGTTAAAACTTTGATTAAAATGTAAGTGATAAAACCTACAGCGCTGTTTCTTGCTGGTGCAGTCGTCAGGGTATGGGGGGGTCGGTGTTGTCGGTGTTTTTTTTATACGTGTTCGCTGTCTGCCATCACGTGCGGTCAGTGTTTTTCATGTGTTTTTTTTTTTTTTTCTGCTCGCTGATAGGAACTTCCATTTGTGTCTGCAATTGTTAACCATTTCTATCCTAGTGTTTAGGGTTGCTAATTTTGGTTTGCATAGGATCATATATTTTTCTGTTAGGCATAAATTACATCTTTTTGAAATGTTATTATATATGAGGCAGCTCTTTTTAAGATTTTCCAGGGTATGTTGTAGTCTAGTTTTTTATCTTTGAGTTTCCAAATGTATTTACTCAATTCTGTTTGATTTTTGTATCTTTCTTTGTTAAATGACTGTTTATGATTTGCATATCTAGTTTTAAATTGGTTTTCAGCCCTTTGTTTCTTCAGCGTTCTCTGATTTTACAGTGGCTTGATATACAATATTGCTGTGGAGGCATTTATTGTTTAGAGGGCACTGTTGTTTCTTGGTAACAGATATATATATATATATATATATATATATATATATATATATATATATATATATATATATATATATATATATATATATATATATATGTGTGTGTGTGTGTGTGTGTGTGTGTGTGTGTGTGTGTGTGTGTGTGGTCTAATCATTTTACAACTAAATGTTACCGTGATTCACTCTGATGTAGCATCAGTTGTTTTGTTGTTGTTGTTGTTGTTGTTGTTGTTTGTTGAGCTGTTTGAATTTCGAAGGCAATATAGTAGGCTATAGTACATCTTTGACATTCACTTTTTAATCGAAAATTGTCGTGTTCGATGTAGACCTCTTGTAGCTAACTCTCTTTCCATTGATTTGACCAGGAAGAGTAGATACACTTCTTTTAATACTACATTGTTGGGGTGTGTGTTGAAATAATGTATGAATAAGTTTTCACGTTTTCGACCAAACACACGCAACGTTTTTCTTGGTAACGTTTTCCTCTGACGATTTTAAAAAGTGTGGCGGTGGGGGGGGGGGGGGGGGGGGGGGGGGGGGGGGAACGAAATACCATATCTCTTCTTTCTCTTCTTAGCTATACATGGTCTCAAAAACCACCATGATAATCTTTGTTTCTAAGAAATGGAAACCAAACCACTTCTATTGTATTGTATTTGCAGACGACAGAACACCATGTAGGCTGGTCCATCCATCTTATCTTTGTGTTACAAATTTCGTAGCTTTTCCCTATGTTCACGCTCTTACATCGTTTAGGCAAAAATCCCCATTTCAATAATGTACAGTTGGTGTAACTAATTGAAAAAAAAAAACAAGCAAAAAAAAAAGTAAGTTCAGGGGAGAGGCGGAGGTTCAAGATTTTTCACCCCCTTTTTTTCAGCGTGGACGATTTGTCAGCAATTGAGGAGAAAACGATCCGCTCAGAATAAGTAAAGACGGTCGGGTGACGTGGAACCCTCCTGGAATACTGGTGACGTCGTGTGAGATGGATGTGACGTATTTCCCGTTTGACACCCAGATTTGTTCCATCAAGTGACGAGTTTTGGTTACACACTAAAAGAGCTGGACATTGATCTTAGTGAGGTGAGTGCTCTTCCCGAAAATTGTCATCACTTTCCATTTGTTTTATGCATTAATCAAAGTGTGTGTTGTGTGTGTGTGTGTTGTGTGTGTGTGTGTGTGTGTGCGTGTGAAAGTGCGAGCGTGTGAAAGTGCGTGCGTGTGTCTGTCTGTGTGTGTGTGTGTGTGTGTGTGGCGGGGGGAAGGGGTGTCTTTGCTTTTCATTCTTTATTTCTTCATTTATTTGTTTTGAAAAAGACAGGAGTAAAGCAATGTCATTGTGTTCTCTGGATATCTGTGTCAATCGAAGTGTGTTCTTTTTAATTGATTAATGGCTGTGAACCCTTTTCCAGGGCAAGTGCCAGATGGAAGACCCGCATGTACTTGCTTATCTCTTACCCGTGAAAATATACGTCGACATGATCATTGTCATCCTCACCATCCTCTCTCTCTCTCTCTCTCTCTCTCTCTCTCTCTCTCTCTCTGTCTGTTCATTCAATGCAGCTGTGTATTGGTTTAGCTCCAACAAATTGCGTAATTAATTTGTGTTGTCGCCGAGTACTGATTTCACATCTTGCAGAGAAATCCGTGTAGTGCCATGCCAATGGACATCTCGATTTTTGACCACGTTGTGGTTCCTTTGTGCCGGTGTTGTGGCTTTTATGATGAAAAGGGCCAGATATCAAGCCGCCATGACAGAAAAAAAAAACCCAGTGAGACTCAAGACTGTTGTGGACAGTGTCATTTTTGGCTCCCTCCAGTCGCTGTCGTTCTGGGATAATTTTTTTTTATTGCAGTGTGGTTATGTTGAGCAGAACCCAGGACCACAGCAAGGATAGCGTGGACAAGCCCTGTACTTCTTCCAGCACACTGGGAGCTACGGCAACCACCCAACATCCTTCAAATCTGGATTTAATGTCCATGCTTCAAACTTTGAATACGAAGTTCGATGAGATGAAAGTCGTCGTGAAGGATTTACGGGATGGGTACGCTGCACAGCATGGAGAATTGAAAATCCCTGAGACAGGAAGTGACGGAGGTGCGTTGGGAAAACGAAGACCTCCGATACAGCAATGACGTCCTGAAGACAAGATTGATTCTTTTGGAACGAAAGACTGACGATTTAGAAGGCCGATCGAAACGGAACAACTTGGTTTTTCACGGACTTGCTCAAAAACTGAGTGAAACTCAGCAGGAGTGTGAAGCCGTGGTCCATGACTTCATTACCGACACGCTGGAGCGTGATTTCCTTTTCGACCGTGTGCACTGCGTGATTTCGAGGCCCGATTCTCCAGTGATTGTGTGGCACGCTTTGTAAGGACAAACAAAGGACTCTGAAAGCAAGATCTTAACTGAAAGGATCACAGGCGTTTTTAGAGGAGGACTTTTTTTTTTAATAGTGAGAAAAAGGTGAGGAGGCTATTGAAGGCAAGAAGCACGGTCGGAGGGGGGGGGGGAGGGGGGGGGGGGGGGCGCCCTGCAACGACACCGGTTGCGCTTCGCGGGTGTAGGCGACGTTCTCGTGCGGAGCAGGTTGTGTGCGACACTGACGGTGACCCGAGCCCCCGGTGAGCGATCTATCTGGTTGTGACATTGCAAACATTGATTCCGTGGTGCGGGATGAATGTTTCCGTATCATAAGAAAAGAGAATAATCGCAAAAATCAGGGACACTTTATATTTAGAACAGAAAGTTATCAACAGAAGCACGTGGCACTGCTGAGGATAAAGATGCGGAGCTGTCTCAAAAGAACAGTTGTAACGAAGATGACAGTGTTATTGATAACGTTAATGTGCATGTGAGAAATCCGTCAGTCTATGCACACAAAATTGGAGATGAAAATTTTAATGAAAGTACACCTGCTCTGCATATTGGTGAAAATCATGCAAGTAACAGATATTCAAACATCTTTTAAGTTTTAGCACTGGAATATAAATGGAATTCTAGATTTTCTCTTATATTTGTTTAATTGATTTTGACTTCACCTGTCTCTTTGAAACGTTTGTGGAAAATCTTGAATACGGCCTGAGGGTTTACCGTATTATGCTTATTTTGACGATGACAGTGGTATTTCTCTTGAAGAATGTATTAACTGATTGTATGCGTGATTTGAATGATATACATATTAACTTGTCTAGTGATCTGAACAGTAGGTCAGTTAATGTTTTCTCGAGATATTTTGACATGCTTGATACTTATAATTTTGAATTTGGTAGTTGCTCTGATTATTTAGAAAGAAAATCTTCAGATAATGTACTCTGTAATTATGGAAAAAATGTTTGTTAAATGTGTTTACCTCGATGGGATTGTACATACTAATTAATGGAGTATGTAATGGTGATCTTGATGGGCACTATACGTATATTTCAGACGCAGGGTGTAGTGTAAACGAGTATTTCACTATTTTATAAAGTTTCTGACTCCATTACAAGAAATTTCTTATGGCCTATTCTTTTGAAAAATGGTATCAAAGGAAAACTTTTCCGATGTAGCCACTGCATGTATGTGACAGTCAGAACTAGGATTCGTTCCGGCTCAAAAACTGACAGACTATATAAGCTGTACCTGAGGGGGTAAACAAGGCGACTTACCAGTCCAGTGTTGTTCACTTTATTTATAAATGAAGTAGCGTTGGAAGTAATCAGAAATGGGAAACATGGTGCTACATTTCGTATGATTACTTTGGATTATTTACATTATTTTTGGCAGATGATGTGGCTCTCTTGTCTGAAAACAATAGTTGAGTTACAGACACAATTAAACAGCCCATATAGGGCGGATCAGGATTCCATCTAAAGTTCAATATGATAAAAGTAAATCCAGTCATTTTTAGGAAAGATGGATACCTAGCAGCGAGAAGGCATTGGTCTTACAATTGAATTCCTATGCCCATTGTTAATGTTTATAAGTATTTAGGCATTTATTTTCAACAAAAATTGAGTTTTACTGTGTCGTGTCGAAATCTCACCAGCAGAGCGAAACATGCGATGTTACGTATATTGCAAAACTTATTTAGATGAAACTGTAGTTTCCTTGTTGCATGTCTGAAATCATTTGACACGCAAGTACAACCAATTGTTCAATATGGGGCTGAATTGTGGGGACTGAAGTAGTGCAGCTCGACACTGTGAAAAGGTACACCTGTTTGCTCTTAAAAGGTTCCTAGGAGTTCAAATGCAAACACCAAATGATTTGATATATGGGGAGACAAACAGGTACCCCATTTACATAAATTCTGCAGTCAGGTGTGTACGACAGTAGCTAAAGCTGACAAGAATGGTTAAGACAAGATTACCACGAAAAGCATATTGTACGTTGTTCGATTTGGATTCTCGTGAGAAAACCAACTGGGTATCTGATATTCGTTGTAAACTGTATCTGTTTGGTTTTGTGTATCGCTAAGTCAAGGCGTTGAGGGAGTAAATCAGTTCCTTACTGCTTTTAAGGAAAGGTTGGTTCTTTGTAGATGGCAACAATAGGATTTTGATATTAAGAACAATGAAAGATTCAGCTTCTGTAACACTTTTTGCACAATAGCTGCTGATAAAACACATTTAAGATAGAATTTAAACAGGCTCCTGAAAATCATTGCAACAAAACTCAGACTTGGCGTTTCAGAAATCGCTGTCCGTAAGCTTCGATACAAACAACACACACCTGTTAATTTAATTTGTCCATTGTGTAAACAAGCGACAGAAGATGAGGTGCATTTTGTTTTGTGCTGTCCCGTTCTAAATGATTTAAGAGTAAGGTATACACATTTAAAGTACTATAAATATCCAAGTCTTTTTTGTCTTGGTTTACGTCTAGCTTCAAATAATGAAAGAACAACCAGAAATCTGTCCATTTATCCATGTAAAGCATTTAAGCTACGTTCTGTGTTTGTTACTTAATATATTAAGCCTGATCAGTTATATTATTGTATGACATTTTTTTGGAACGATTTTTTGTTGCACCCTCTTCAATAGGGGCAATGGCCTATTATGGAATGAAATACCCGTCTCCGTCTCTCTCTCTCTCTCTCTCTCTCTCTCTCTCTCTCTCTCTCTCTCTCTCTCTCTCTCTCTTTCTTACACATTACACACACACACACACACACACACACACACACACACACACATATATATATATTATAGAAGAGAGAGAGAGAGAGAGAGAGAGAGAGAGAGAGAGAGAGATTGTTGTGATGACACAAAATCGTGACTGCTTGCTCGCCAGCATCTCTAAACCCGTTCGAGGATCATTAGAACAGATGTTCTTCATTACTTTGATTTTCCAATCACATCATTCAGTACGTCAATCCCTACGCTCTCATTCCATCCCCCCAAAAAAGGGAAAAATCGTTAAAAAAAAAAAAAAACGATTCGTCGTCAGACAACAACAACTAAACGATTGATTAATTATTGAAGTTCCCGCAGTCTTGATCTCACTCACGATGTCAATTTACTAACGAGATTTCCGATCGTCTGCGTGGTACGCCGTCTGCTACAGCCTCTCTCTCTCTCTCCTCTCTCTCTCTCTCTCTCTCTCTCTCTCTCTCTCTCTCTCTCTCTCTTCTCTCTCTCTCTCTCTCTCTCTCTCTCTCTCTCTCTCTCTCTCTCTCTCTCTCTCTCTCTCTCCTGCACACACACACACACACACACACACACACACACACACACACACACACACACAAAAAGAGGGGGGAGAAGAAAGGAAGGGAAAGTGAGAGACAGAGACAGACAGAGATGGAGAGAGATAGAGAGAGGGGTGGAGTGGATGGATAGAAGAAGGGGGTAGGGGGCATGGATAGAAAAAAAAAAAAGGCAGAGAGGATAAATGTAGCACTGTGGGTCTAGTGAGAAGCTGACATAGGTACTGTGACGGGAAGGGGTGAATAGTGGGGGGAGGGGGGGCTGTACAGAGGAGAGGGGGGGGGGGGGGGACGAGGTATGTCTAGTACCAGGCATATGGACCTGTATTGCAAGGCCAGCCCTATCAACGTGACAAATGATAGCTGCGGATCGGAGGAGTAGGGGCCAGGGACACAAACAAAATGGAAAAAGGGCAAGATGAAAGATGGGGTAGTAGGGGAAAGTGTGTGTGTGTGTGGGGGGGGGGGGGGGGGGGGGGGGGGGGTGGTGGGGGTGGGAGGGGGGGTGTGATGAGAGGCGGGGTAGGGTTGGCGGTGCGTAGGGGGATGAAATGAAGGACATGCTCCATCTTAGAAAGAGAAAGTGAGGAAGCGCAATTCGTAAAGAATGAAACAAAGGGGGGGGGGGGGAGGTGTTTTTCTTGAGGGGGAGGGGGGGGGGGGGGGGGAGAAGGAAAAAAAGAGATGGAGGAAGAAAGAGAGAGAGAGGAGGAAGAGAGAGAGTGAGAGGTAGGGGGAGAGAAAAGAGAGACAGTGAGAGAGGGAGAGAGAGGGGGGGGGGGGGAGAGAGAGGAGAATAGTGAAGGTAGGAAAACAGAAGTAAGGGAGTGTATACACAGATGGGGGCAGAAGGGAGGAAATCGGCGAGGAAGAGAGAGAGAGAGAGAGGGGGGGGGGGGGCGTATATGCTAAACACTAACTACAAACGAGGTCAAACCTGTCAGAAACCATTGTAAAATGTAAGTGACACATTTTAAATCCCTATGATAAAACAGCCTTCAAAGCAAGGCGATATGATATATATATATATAATATATATATATATATATATATATATATATATATATATATATATATCCTGAAGAGAGCAAGCGCTCGAAACAGTATTGTAGTTTTAAAACTTCCTTTTAATATCTTATTTTAAACAGATGTTGCTCTCCAAGGGGTTGAGCACCTTTGAATTTTTATTAGGCTTTTTAGCAATATTATATATATATATATATATATATATATATATGTGTGTGTGTGTGTGTGTGTGTGTCCGGTTACACCCGTGTGCGGGTGCATGTACTTACCTACGCGCTCATTTGAACACTCATAGTCGCACACGCATCATCATCATCGTCATGGTTTGTGTAATTACAATTACTATCACTACGACTTCTACCACTACTGCTACTACCACTGCTGCCACCATTGCAACTACCACCACGTCTATTACTACTACTACTGCTGCCACTACTACTACTAGTACTACTACTGCTCCTACTACTACTGCCACTACTACAAGTACTACTACTACTATTACTGCTACTGCTGCTGCTGCTAGAAGTGTTACAACTAATACTACCACCAATATTACTGCTACTACTACTACTATTATACCACATTGTATAACGCAGAAGTACATGCACATTCATACCCATGCATACATTTGCAACCACTTTCGTCCCCCCCCCCCCCCCCAACACCCTATATCAACATAGATGTGTGTGTACACACACACACACACACACACACACATATATATATATATATATATATATATATATATATATATATATATATATATCGGGGAGGGAGAAGGGGAGGGGGAGTTTTTTCCCTCTTTGTTAGGAAATCCAGTATATAAAGTGTGACAAGGAACCGACATCTCGAGTGGATCATACATTTCACACAAGGAAAAGGACAAAAGAATACCCCAGCCTGGGACGGGTGGCGGACCTCGCCTGCAATACCTTTCCTCAAGGAGGAGGAATCATGTTGATGAAGAATGACTCTGGCGCATTCCGCCATTGTGTAATAACTCTACGTTACGACCTCCACTGTTGTGAATTGGATTTGATTGTTTTCCTGTGTTGAAGTTATAAGCTAATGATATATGATATAGATACAGTGATGGTGGATAGTGACATAGACCCCATGTTTTGTGAACGTGTCAATTGAAGGATAAACAGTACCGGGTGTTACCTTCTTGGTGGAGAGGAGGTGTGTTTGTGTTTATTTTGTGTTGCCTCCCCAATTG
>JADBJO010000394.1:132500-150000 GCA_016801955.1 Conus betulinus
GATGCAGATCATTACCTCGAATCGTTCATAAGCAGTTTCCGTCAATTATAACTTACGACGGCTTGATGCTGATCATCAATTCGAATCGCTCACATGCAGGTTCCGTCAATCTTACCTTTGGACGGCTCGATGTCCGTCGTTAATTCGAATCGCTTACACGCAGTTTTCCATCAATCTTACCTTAATTCACTTTGTCAAACGGTTACTATTCTGTTCCATTCGTTCAGTTTATGTGACATAATGGTAATGAATAAATGAATACATGGAAATGGCTGTAAGAACAAGAAGCCTAGAGGTGGTAAAGAAGAAAATACATGGTTGGCTCTTACGTATAGCGGTACTGGTGATAATAATTGCTGTTTCACTCGTCGCAGAGTCAGACTGAATTAGTTTCACCATCCCCACCCCATCCACCCCACTCTTCCACCTACACGTATACATCTCCCAGCAGCATACACACACAAAGCCTTCTGCCCATCTTCTCCCTTACTTTGTGGTGGATCGGATGTCACACTGTGAACAGACTCATGAACCTGCATTCTGTGCTGCAGCTGTCGTTTTCTGCAACCGATGAATGGCCAAGTTTCCACTCTCTTTTTTTTCTGTCATTTCTGGTTCTGCATTCGACTGTCTATCTAAATTCCTTCATATTTACATACATCCTGGTCAACAAGGCTCTTCCTCTGATAGCCCTGTCCTGCAAGTGCCCACACTGAAAACAAAAACTTGACAGTGAAAGTTATTTTTTTTCTTCTAAAACCCTCAGCTGCATGAACAATCAAACTCTCTGTTTCTCGCACTCTCAAATTCTCTCATAGATAGGATTAAAAAGAAATGTAATGAGTAACATATAGAATGCGGCATAATCATTTATGGAGTGTGTAGAGGTTGATAGTTCGAGTGTTAAGTGTGTGCAAATGTACATGTGACAGCTTGTTAATAAATTCATGAGTGAGTCATGATGTAACTTTGTATACTACCATAACGGAGCTTGCTCTAAAAATTGTTATAATTGCCATCATCATCATCATCATCATCATCATCATCATCATCATCATAATGATAATCATTATTATTACCACCATCGTCGTCATCAGTACTATTACCATTGCTATTATCAACCACATCCTGGTAATTTCTGTCAATGACAGGGGTGTACATTGCCTTGGTGCTGAGTCTGGCGGCGATGGCGGTCTGCCTGGCCATCCACTCCCTCTACATCTTCCACCGCAACCCGGAGAGGCCCGTCCCCCCCTGGCAGGCCAAGCTGACACGCTGGTCCCTCAGAATCATGAGATGCAAGTCCGTGAAGAGCTCAACGATCATCTCCCCTTCACGGGACGACCCGGGAGAGGAAAAAAGGCGACAGCTGAATCGTCTGAACACCAGAACTTCTGTGGTGCCCGATAGCAAGACAGAGAACGGCTTCAGCCCCGCCAACATCAACGGTGTGTCCAGTGACGGAGGAGAGGAGGAACAAATGTCCTGGAACCTGGTGGCACAGGCCTATGACGCCTTCTTCCTGCGGGTCTACTTCGCCATCATCATCTTCTGCAGCATTGGATTTTTGCTCGCCATCGCCTCCAGTAACTTCTAACTTCAGAATATGACACCTGGGTGAGGTTTATGTGGAACTGAGAACTGGCTGAAAGCTTGACAATTTCCCCAGAGCAGACGGTGATTACACCTGTGGTGTCCCAATCTGCATATGCAAACTTTAACTGGCTCAAAGTGCGCTATCGGCCTAATATGAATCCTGGTATAACACGCCAGAATCACACCACGCGAAAAGAATTGCCATAGTCAATATGGCGTTCAGCAGCTCACGCTTTCAAAACTGAAGGAGTGCCTGTGGCCTACGCTATCAACACGACTGTCTTTACAGCGTATGCATACGCCACAACTCCAGCCCATACGGTTCACACTGCCTTCGAGGTGCGAACACTACCCGTTCACGCTCGAAACACTATCACTGAAAACTATGATGGGGCATGGAAAGGGCAGGGGATGGTAGAGGGAGGCGATTGGGGGGGGGGGGGGGGGGGGGGGGGTAATTTGAACAACCTCTTCGAGCTGAGAGATCATTTTAGAGCAGTTTCCCTTTAGAATTTTCCCTCGCGGAAACCGAATGGAAGTCTTTAAAAATGAGAAATGAAATGTTTTAAGAATTTTTTTTATATGTATAGGCAGAGGTAACTGAGGCTCGTATTAATTTGTCGAAACTAGCGGAGAAAATCAAAACAAAGTCTGTGGACTGTTGGTCTGGAAAAGAGAAGAATAGCTGATTTAGCGTGTAGATGTGTAGATTAGAATTCTCATCACATAAAGATAGTGTCTACAACGTACGCGAAAACCCCTACCGTTCAGAGCATACTTGTGAAGCACTACAGGAGTGTTTCTGGCACCGTAGTATTTCTAGCATGTTACACCAGTATTGAAAGAGTGATAGAATTGTGAAATTCACGTTCTACGAGTGTCAGGTGCTTCAGGACAAGATGTTTGCAACGGCCGTAAGCTTGTAGTGAAGTTCGGAAGTTTTCTTTTTAACAGGGAGACATCTTCAACTGCAGGTTGAAGGCGATTTCAAAAGTCGACGACGGTCAAAAGTTCTAGTGACTCCAACATATTGCGGAGTGGTGGAGGAGAAGGGGGTGTTACAAATTATGTGTAGTGTTGAAGTATTGTAGCATTCGTTTAAGATATCCTGTCACTTTTCAGCTTCTTCTCTTTTTTTTTTTTTTTTTTTTTTTTTTTTTTTTAGTTTGAAGAGTTTGTAAGTCTTATAGGTGAAGCATGCACTAATCTTTTTAAGCACATGCTTGCTTATGTGTGTATATATATTCATTTTTTATGTCTCAATCCACAGCCAGATGATATTACCGTTGCCATTGTTTCTGCAGCAATCGGCTTGACAAGGACAACTTTTGTGAAGTATTGCTCTTTCTCAGATTTGAATGTCAAAGCACCTGTCGTCCCCTTTCCCCACTCATTCCTAACTTTCTTTTTTGTAGTCGGTCAGGTTTTGCCTTCAAAGAGTGCATGTTTTCGTTCTGTCTTCTGAACCGTGAAAAAGCTTACGTAGAAGACGTAACGGCAAGGATAAACGAGTGTCCATCTCTCTTTACCGGGTGGTCTGAAGCGTTACCTGCCCGCAGCAAACTGGCGCAATGATCACGTGAGATTAATTTTTATGTCTGAAGGGAGACGTTTGTTGTCACCTCCAAACTGGTTCCAGTCTTGTCAGAAATGTCGGTCTTTGGCATATCTTTGCATCAATTCCTGCTTCAGATTGTTCCATGTGAACTGGTTGAGGATCTTCATTTCTGTCGTCAGATCTCTCACTCGCTATTCTGCTGGTGTTTTTTTTTTTTTTTTTTAATCAAGCTCCAGTCTTCTCTTCAGACTTATCTTCATGTGTCATTTTGCGCCATGCGCTGTTCTGATTATAGATCAGGAAGGGATGGGGAAGGTGAATCCATGTTGTTTTCTACCCTATTCATCCCCTCCTCTCCCCAGTCCTAGTCCTTGAAATAATTACAAAAATGTTCATTCACTGTGGAGAACACTTTTTCGGGTGATGTGTGTTTTTAAGTAAGCAAAAAAAATCGCCACGGAAGAGCATCATAGAGCAACGTAGACAACTGTGATGAGAAGGTATTCCGCATTCCTACTGCGTTATTGTTAGCGCTTACAAAGTGGTGTATTTCTTCGGTTTTAATTTCGGTACCATGTGTTTCTAATGCTGTATATTGGTACCATATGAGTCGCCTTAATGAGGCGCTAGCCCCACTGACAACCATATGCCAACTATGAACAAGGGTTATCCTTGCAAGTTCAATGCCATTCTCTACATGTTCTACAATATATACTATACGCCGTGATGTCTCTAAACAGCGGTTCAATTTAGGGCTGTTATTGTTCCACAGCTGAAGACTGACTCTATGCTTTGTGAGTTTGTTGTTTATTTTCTACTAAAATGAGCATTTTGAAGCTCGGTTTTTTTGTTTGTTTGTTTGTTTTTGTTTTTTGATTTGGGTGAGGGTGAGTTCAGTGTTTGTCTTCGGGAAATCGGATCTTTCAGGGAGAGGAAATAGACATTTCATCGACGATATTCGTAGCTTTTTTTTTTTAGCGGATATAAAACCCTGCTCCTTTTCCAGCTTATTAGCCTTTTTTTTTTTTTCAATTTGTCGGTCACAAGGCGTTGAAAAGCATTCAAAAACATAAAGCAGAGCTGACGTGTGTGTGTGGTGACTGATCTTGATTAACATCACTTTTTTTTTTATGAGGCAACTTTACAAGACTTCATTTCAGTCAGTTTTATTCACGCTAATGTTCAGAGCCGTAGACTGTCGGCAACGATTTTCCTGATCATTTCTTGGCTTCAGACAGACAGGAGGACGGGGAGTTGTTTTCGCTCCGCGCTGAAAAAAAGTTACTATGATCATCGCTAAAGAGACTACGACGACCAATTTTCCACCATTCGCGAAAAGCCCATCTCCCCTTTTTTGTAATAACTGTTGCAGTATGTATTATTACTGTTTTTTTTTTAATGTTTTTTAATTGGTGTTGTGGTGAACACTACATGTATTACTTGCTCTACTCTCTTTTTCTTTTTTAATGTTTTTTTAAATTGGTGTTAGGGCTATAATGCTTCATGACACAATACAGCTACATTTAAGTTTTAATTGTATGGCTTACTTGCTCCTCTCTCTCTCTCTTCTCATCGTCTCTCAACTCTCTCTCTCCTCTCCTCTCTCTCTCTCTCCTCCTCGGGACTGAGCTTTACATTTAGTTTTTCACCCTCCTCCTTTTCTCTCTCTCTCTCTCCTCTCGTTCTCTCTCTCTTCGGCTCATCTCTCTTCTCCTGCTCTCGGAGGGGCTATCCTCTCCTCTGTTCTCTCTTTCTTTTTAATGATTTTACTCTCGAACATCTCTCCTCTCCTCATCTCTCTCTCCTTCTCTCTCCTCTCTCATCTCTCTCGTCTCTCTCCACTCTCTCTCTCCCTCTCCCAATCTCTCCCTCTTTGAACTCTCACCATAATCTCCTCTCCGCTCTCTACCCCCCCCCGGGGTCTCTCTCTCTCGCTCTCTCTCTCTCTCTTAGGGCTATATGCTTCATTATAGATTTAACTGTCTCTCGCTCCTTCTCTCTCTCTCATCCTCTCCTCTCTCTCTCTCTCTCTATCTGCTCTCATGGTCTGATTCTCTCCTCTTTCTCTCCACTTCGTATCCCTCTCTCTCCTCTCTCTCTTCTCTCCTCTCTCTCCTCTCTCTCTCCTCTCCTCTAGGGCTATAATGCTACATTGACATTGACAAACACATTAACATTTAACATGGTCTCTCCCCCACATTTCCCCTTCCTGAAAAAAGTTTCACGTTTATATAATTATAGTGAACACAAATTAATTGTTAATATATGCAATATTTGTATCATGGTATGATTTGTGGTGGTCTTTTCACATACCTGTAGAAAATAAACAGCCAGATAGATGCGTAGATGGGTCCATATATACTTGCTGTAAAACAAGAGAACACAAAAGTAAACAGTTATATTCAAAAAATTGTTCTCCAGTTAAACTTTTGACCTTCAGAATTTCCATTTTTTCCCATAATCACTATAAGGGTACAGTTTACTTTTTATGATCAAGTCATTGAACATGATGTGTGGCAAATAACAGGAAACAATCAGATATTCTAGGCCATTTAGAGCTGGTCATGGAATATTGAGAACTGTTCAAACGAAAGAAAATTCGTATATCCACAAGACCGGAATGCAAGAGGAGATGAAACTTTGAGTTTGAACAATTCCAAGTAATTGACGGTCATAGCTAAATGTCATATCATCATATGCATCTTATGTTCTAATTATCAGAACGTTGACTACGTTGTTTATGACGACGATGGGCCCTTTCTTACCATTTCTATTTCAGAAGCACACGTTCACACATGTATTAGTACACAATTGTCAAATACATCAATTTAAAAACATGCAGATACCTTTTTCTTTACCAAAGCAAGAAAGGGGGATGGAGGGGCAGGAAGAAGAAGAAGAAGAAGAGGAAGGAGAGAGAGAGAGAGAGAGAGAGGAGAGAGAGAGAGAGAGAGAATCGCTACTAACAGAGAAATACAGATAGTAACCAGCTATTACAAAGGCAAGGTAAATTTATCAATAAGCTCTACACCTCTACAGAATTGTATTCAATTTTTGTTTTCCGTAAAGTTTCGAGGAGACGAGGAATTTTCATTGACTATTCAAACGTCTTTCTCGAGACTAAATGTACATTTATATTTGCCTACATCATTACCTTGCCAGATAGTAAAAAAAATGATATCACATTTAACGTCATATGAACATAAAACAATATCGGGAAGTGATTCATTGTTTCACTCTCAACTGGTGAAGTTGGTTGAGACATCTCGAATACTTCATTAAACTGGAAGTTTGCAGTATTGTTGTAGTTTGTATTTAGAAATTCCTCCACCTCAGCTCCTGTAGAAAGACCCGATATGTTTACAGTCCCGCAAATCACTTTGCTACATCACATTCATTTGCAGAACAATTAAGAAGTGGGGGAAAACAAGTGTAGGTTAACAATTCTTCCATCATTATAGTAATTATATTCATTCGCAAGCAGGAAACAGCGATAACTGCTTAATAGTCCTGTAATTTGGAGGCTAAAATGTTATGAATTATCATTATCTGAGGCCATGCAAATCTTGTTGCAAGTTCTTATCTAGTTACTCACAAAAATTTTCCTTTGTAATTAGTATTTTCGAAAATGTGTTCCTGTCTGGTGCTGTTTGGGGGTATTCTCCCATCTTCTATCAATGCCCATCACTTTATCTCATGTTACTTAGTGTTCTTGACAGGATATGTGTGAAGTTTTGGTTCTTCACGTATGAAATATGTAATCCGCCTTTGCCCATTTTGATGTCTGTCATTGTAATTTTTTTCAGTTACTCAGTGTTTCACATTTTGTCGTAATCTTTTATTTCTCCGATGCCGAAAAAAAAATGATATAGCTGTGTTTACTTACAGTGTACACGGCATTATTTGTATCATCTGGTGTATTTTAATAAAATACTTATTGCTGTTGGTTGCGCTTTTTGTGGTTATTTATCTTACGTGATATTTGTTTTCTGCCTTTCTTTCCACCCCTCCCCCTCATCCCTTGGTGGTTTTATTCCCACGTTGCTCATTACGGTTCCTCGTGCACATGTATTCCCAGGGTCGTCCCGTGGCAGTCTCAGCACCGCTATAATCCACGGGCAGCAACTGTATGCAGTCATCATGAGGCAGACCACCAGCAGAGACAACACTGTTGCCGAGTCACTTTCAACACAGGCGGTACATCATCGCCAATCATGCCCCCTGCTGACGACAACATTGCCCAGTCACAGTAGCCGTGTGACTTAACTCTCTATTTCATGGACATGGAGAAGATTTCAAAACTGAGGTCACCATGAGAGCCGGACATGAAGGGCTTCGGAATTTGAAGCTGTTTTGAATGGTGATCATTGAGGATGAGGATGATAAAGTTTGTACTACAGAGATTTATTCAGCTTAGCCGCTACATTCAGAGTTGTACGGTACGTTGCCCTTGATAGTAGTCCCAGCGTCAAACATGCCCGAAACCAACACGTGGACTGAGTGCTTGTATCCTATCCGTACCATCGCCTGACTGCAGCAAATCAATATCCTTCGATCTGTTCTGGTCAGAGAGGAATGGGGGTGACAAAGGCTTAATCAGCATCACCAAACGCACACGACAGAAAGGAGTTAATTAAGGGGACTGAACTAGCACCATGGAGCACGATCCTATCTGGTTATTCTTCTTGTTCGATTCGTCCGTGCGGCAAATCAACGGTAACGATTGGTCAGTACGGACAGGAAGTGGAAGAGTAGGTGCGCTCGAAGCAACGTCGAAGGATTATGCAAATATCCGCATGACTTATTACTTTATCCTTTTCACTACTATGAATTGGTGGCATTGACTCAGAATGGTGGTGGTAACGATAAACAATCTGAGTAGCTGCTGGTAGGTGAGCTGGTGTTTGATGGGGGGAAAAAGTGAGTGCCAGTGTGCGAGACTGTTCAGGTGTTGCGGTTGTACAGGATTTACATTTAAACAGGGGTGTGTTCGATTTCTACACCTCACCCCCGCCACCTTTCAAAAAGTGGTAGGAGGAGATATGCTGGTGGTGATGGGAGGGAAGCTGCTGCGGGGCAGGAAGGGAGGGGAGGGTTCTAGAGAGAGGATGCAGAGTCACTGCATCCAGAGTCAATGGAAACATTTCTTAGATTGGAAACGACTAGTGATTTGGGTTTACACACACACACACACACACACACACACACACACACACACACACACACACACACACACACACACACACACACACACATACACACACACACACACACACACAAACACACGCACGCACGCACGCACGCACGCACACACGCACACACACACACACACACACACACACACACACACACACACGTACACACGCACGCACGCATGCACACACGCACACACACACACACACACACACGTGTACACACACGCACGCGCACACACGTCACAAACACTACGCGCACGCTCATGCCGTCACCTACGCACTCACACACACACACACACACACACACACACACACACACACACGTACACACACACGCACGCATGCACACACACCACACGCACGCACAAACACACGTGCACACACGCGCGCGCGCATGCACTCAAGTACGCACCCACGTATGCACGCCATGCACTCACGTACGCACTCACGTATGCACGCACGCATGCACACACACACACACATGCACACACACGCACACACACACACACACACACACACACTCTCTCTGCACGCACGCTCGCACACACACACACACACACACTCCACACTCACTCACACACTCACTCTCTCTCTCTCACACACTTTCACACACACACACACACACACACACACACACACACACACACATACACACACACACACACTTTCTAACTCACACACACACACACACACACACACACACACACACACACACACACACACACACTCACTCACTCACTCACTCACTCACTCACTCACAGAGGCATGCGAGGCTTTACATCTACCTGCATTATTTCTTCTCGGACACGATACCACGTATTTAGTATCCCAGATAACTCCCAAAGCAACCATAATCCTAATAATGTAGAGTGAACTGAACCATTGAACACGCGCAGCTCGATGACCTTTGATTTGTACCACTGAAACATCACAACAGAGATTTATATCCGTGAAATTCAGGCGGCTGTCCACAGGAGAGGAGGGAAGAGGGGGGGGGGGGGGGGGGGGGTCTGCATAGGGCAGCACCGCCCAGAGTCGTTGGTCTTCCTGTGTATATTTTGGTTTCTCATCAAAGGGAATGAGTCTGACGGCATTTTGCCGGGGACAGCTCTTTCGTAGCGGTAAGTTCCATTGTACGCTTCAAGTGTTCGCTGCACAGGGGACTTCGATTTATCGGGGAGAGAGAGAGAGAGAGAGAGAGAGAGAGAGATATGCATGAAAGAGAGACAGGGGGTGATATGTATGAGAGAGAGAAGGGGGGGGGGGGGGGGGGAGGCAGGATATGTATGAAAGGGCTAGGTGGTATGGTTTGAATAACGTCAAGTCTGTGAATGTTCGTTTCCCCTTAAGACCAGTTCACCTATCGGATAATGGGCCACGGTCCCATAAATCAACCCCCGTGTCCTGAAAAACGTGCCCCCCCCTTCCCCCCCCCTACTCACCCCCCCCCCCCCCCCCCCCCCCCCCCCCCCCCCCCCTTTCCCACAGTCATATCCAGCCAGATCCAAGGGAAGCCGCATGCTTCCAACTGACATGACTCTTTTTTCCCGGCATAATTTTTGTGGGGCCTTAGAATGGGTGTTTTGTTTGTTTTTTTTTTTTTTTTACATCATTGTGAATCCTGTCACACACCACACCTTCCCATCGACCGTCTCTGTAGACTGCAAAGACTCCGAAACAACGCTGCTCGACTGCGTCCTCAGATCTTCTAAGTTTACAGATGTAACTATGCTTCTGCACTTAACTGCACTGGACACCCATCTTTGGTAGAATCTACCTTGTCTCTACCGTCTTCTGTGCCGTCATCTCTGGTTCTCCTGCTGACTATCTGTCCCAGTTACTGCCACGTCTACCCTCCTTCTCGTCAACTTCGTTCTTCCCTTGATGCATGTCTTGAAATTGCCGCATTGAAAACAGTGACTCTCTCTCTCTCTCTCTCTCTCTCTCTCTCTCTCTCTCTCTCTCTCCAGGTCTCAGCTACATACAGCAAAGTATGTCTGTCACTCAGACAGTCAGCATTTTTTTTTTTCACTGAGTGCTAGCCAGGCTAATGTCTGCCAACACCGAAGCCTGATGCACAGGTCACACATCTGCGGCCTTGTGTACACGACCCTCCTCTTAAATCCTTTCATCTTCGTTACGTTTTTTTTCAGTCCACCCGGCTTTAAATCCTGTGCACTGTGGCCTTGTATCTTAGCAGATGCAGTGAAGAGCACATGGACTAAGCGTCGGCACGCAGTAAATACCCTTCACGAAACTGAAACTAAACTAAAGCAGCCTTAAGAACACATCTCTGTCGAAATGAATAGCATGCTTGCATAATTGTAAGTTGATCAGATATGAATAGGTAGGCTAGTACTGTTTGTTTTATGTTTATGCCGACCATACCGGTGAAGTATGCGAGAATGAAAGACTGAATGTGATTTAGTCCTTGTGAAGTTTATGAAGCGTCGTGAGTAGGTTTGTCATCAAAATATACAGTATTTCCCCACAACCTCCGTTCTTCCATCCCACCATGTTCTAACCAGCTCGTCTCCGTTCCTTTTTGCATATCTCCCCCACTTTCAAGATATGGATATCGTGGAGTCACTTCCCAACTTTCCAAGCTTCCAAACATTTCAAACTCCTATTCGCTACGGTTTTTTTTTCCCCAAACCTTAAAAGGAGATAAATATATTTTTCACGATTCGGTTTATTTTGTCAGTGGGTAATAGATAAAGTGTGTTTCAGTTTGGTCTGTCAGTTTCAAAAATCGCTTTGGTTTGGGATTTTGAGCTGTAGATTTAGTTGTGCGTGAAGTTAAGTTTTTAACACGGTCAGTGCTGACACGACCGCCATGGTCAGCTTACTACAGACAACATGGCTATGCATTGCATGACAGTGAGCGTATCAATAGAATGATCATAAGAGAGAAGCGTATCAATAGAATGATCATAAGAGAGAGAAGCGTATCAATGCAACACTCATATTTCAAAAAATAATACCAACACTATTTTTATAACGCAGACGCGTATTAAGATCGCGTTTATACTACAGACGTGTAAAAACACTGTCTTTATCAGATCGAAGAATATCAACACCGTGTTCATGACAGAGACCGTGTTTATAACACAGCGGGGTATTCACAATATGTTTACTACAACACTAGAGTGTATTACCACCATGGTTATAACACAGAAGTATATCAACGTATATTTGTATCACAGAAGCGTGTTTACTCCAGGTTTATAGCACAGGGGGCGCGTGGTCGTCTGTTTGTATGTACAGCGTAGATGTCTGTGATAATGCGTTTATAGCACAAAATGGAGAGGTGTGGATTGAAAAAGGGGGGGTGGGGGGGGGGGGGGGGGGGGGGGGGGGGGGGGGGCTTAATTTTTTTTCCTGCCCAGATGAAAATGAAAGGAGATCATTACAGTATGCACACACGTATCCATGGTTCGGTCAGTGTTAGTTTTATGCCTTAACTGCATTTAAACACACACACACTCTCTCTCTCCTCTCTCTCTCTCTCTCTCTCTCTCTCTCTCTCTCTCTCTCTCTCTCTCTCTCACACACACACACACACACACACACACACACACACACGCACACACACACGCACGCACGCATGCACACACACACACACACACACACACACACACACACACACACACACACACACGCATGCACACACACATACACAAACACACATACACACATGCGCGCGCGAGCGCGCATGCACACACACACACACACACACACACACACACACACACACGCACGCACGCACGCACGCACGCACGCATGCACACACACATTTAAAAACACACACACACACACACACACACACACACACACACACACACACACACACACACACACACAACACACACACACACACACACACACACACACACACACACACACACACACACACACACACACACACACACACACACACACACCACACACACACACGTCAGCCGACAAACTACACGCACTCCTCCCATCAAACACTAATCTGCATTATACCATCCATTAACGTCATTACTATTACTTTGAACGTCAGGCCATTCCAAATCTGAACACACTCTGTGAACCATTCTATCATTAATGTTATCCCGCACCCTCTCATCCTCATCGTGTCAACCGTCCTTGGGGAATTAAAGCAAATGAATACAACGTAAAGCAAATCAAGCCAGCCATGTCACGGCAGACCGTGTTCCGTTCCCTTCCCTTTCTAGGGGATTTTTGCGCTCGCATTTAGTAGGATGACACATATAGTAGGATGGAACTGTTTAAGAGATGGGAAGGGGATGGCATGGGACAGCGGATGAGGGAATGTTTAATGTGTAATGACCACAAACAAACGTGTCAACAACAACACAGAATAGGACCACGACGATGATGAGAACAATGAGGGGAAATTACCGAACAAGGCCGTGTCTTTGATTTCAACATACTAATGAGATAGATTTACAAATGGCACGGCCAGTCATGAATATTCACCAATATAAGCTCCCGTTAACTCTGCTGGCGCTGTTCACGAATGCAGAGAGTTTGGAACCGTAATAGGGGGAAACTGGGAGGAGGGGGAGGAGACCGGTCAAAAGCAAACCTTTATTCCCACAGCATGAAGTAAGAGAGAGGTCATGTCCAGCGAAATATTTATCTGTATCACCCACTACCCATTCCTATCACTCATCACCAGCCTAATCAAAAGACTTTGAAAAAATGATCAACGCCACCCAGCTGCATTTCCCTGTAGACCAGCCGTAATGAGTACACTGACAGCAGCCACATTCATCCCGCACGGCATCAAAGAGAGCAGATATAAGCCGTGCCGCCACTACTGGCACCACCGATGCTATCGCTGTAGCGACAACAATGCGGGTCAATTAATGAAAGCCTGGGTCTGAGTGTAGTTTATTTCGGCCCATCGATGTTAGTTGGCGGGCATAACACGGCAGCCGATGACGATTCTACCGCCTGGCGGGCTGTGTGTAACGCCCACGGCCTCCTGGATGGCTGACACCTGTAAGGCGTGCACCGGACCATCGCCGCAACACAGCTGTCGATTACGGAACTCAATCCGGAGAGCAGTCACTCACTACTAGCCGTGTAATACCTTGATGACCACAGGGGATATAGCCATGTAATCACGTCCTGCTGTGTGCCATCTTGTTTTAATCTGTGATATGACTACCTCGTCTGATTTTTTTCTTCCTCCGGATAAATTTTACAAGCTGTAAAGCCGAAGCGTGATATTAAGGAAAACAAAAGCATTGAAGCGCTGGAGCATCGCAGAATTCTGCTAAAAAGGTAAGCAGAAAAAAAGATATCTGTGCTGTTAGTTGATTTTTTCCCCTGCTGATTATTGAACTGAAACTGCGATGAATATTTTGTGCTCTTTTTTCATTTCAAATGGCAAAGCGCTTTGACTTAATAACATACGACATTCTGTGCCCATTAAAAAAAATCGATCGCTTTTTTCTTCACTAGATTTATCAACATTGTTTGGGAAAAAAAAAATGTTCCTCTTACATTCAGCTTCTTCACTATCAATGAAACGCAAGAAGGAGGTAAGGTCTATTTTTTTAGTCAATAATCATACAAGGTAATACACGAACGTCTATCATTTTAAAATGTAACATCACTGTTTCTTTTTCATATCACCCACACCAGAAAAGTGTAATCGAGATCGCATTTGACAAGTTACATATAAATAATTGGTATCTAAAAAAATAAAATAAAATAAAATAAAATAATAATCCCCACGTCACTTGCAGACGAAAAACCTTTAAAGAAAAGAATCACTGGAACGAAAACTATTGGTGTTTGGTGACGTGGCTGATACAGACTGGCTTTGGTGGAGGTGAAGACCACGCTGTTGGAACAATTGTCAGTCGCGGTGAGTAACTGAGCAGATGGGCTCAGACCAAGTGTTGATTCTGAATTGGCTGGTTGATTGCCTGGTGACGTCACATTCCAGACCCAGTGCGGTGTTTAAGTGACACAGACGGACATTGACACTTCTGTTTGTTATGTCTGTCTGACTGACGTTCATTACGTGCACATGTGAATGTTTCCTAACCGTGACGCACGCGTGACTAGGACGTGACTAGCCTTGGCTGTGTGAAACAATCTCGCTTGTATAAAAATGTTCCGTAAGATGGCTGGATCTTTACCCCCTGGGCTTCCGTTGTGAGAAAGACTGCAGTGCATCTGCGTCACTTCGGTGGTTGTATACATTAAAAAAAAAAAAAAAAAAGGAAAAAAAAAAAATCTGCACAGAACTTAATCTAGACACAATGACCGAGAAAGACTAAACAGGCGTAACAGGACCTTGATTGCTTAAGACCCAGCAAAACTGCATTAATTTCATCTGCTCCGCTACACGTTTTTGATACAATAACCGCCAGTCTGCAGTGTCTTCTACAGATGCCTGCCATTTCTTGTTATTCTTCTGTCGATGACCAAGCTCTCCGCGCTGTACCATCGCGCGCTCGTGTCTTCAGCGGGCTGATCACGAAGGAATGTCGGGCTGACTCGCGGGGCTGTCTATCTGGGTAGAGCCTAGTCGCAGCAGGTCGATTTGCTGGGCATTCATTGCTCGTTTTACGTTTCCATGGTCAGCCGTAAATCAGTCACAGTTTCGCTGTTCATTGCTTTCTCTTATTTTCACCACCTTTCTCTCTCTCTCTCTCTCTCTCTCTCTCTCTCTCTCTCTCTCTCTCTCTCTCTCTCTCTCTCGCATTATTGTCGCTGTTGTTATTGATGTTGCCATGACGATGATGATGATGATGATGATGATGATGATGAAGGTGATGATGATGATGGTGATGGTAATGATTATTATTGTCATTGTTGCCGTTTTATTCTCCCACTTTCCCCACTTTCCCTTTTGCTGTCTGGATATTTACTGCATTGGGATTCACCTTCGACTTGGGTTTAAGAGCGCGTGTCTTACCAGGGGAACACACACACACACACACACACACACACACACACACACACACACACACACATACATATACATACATATATATATATATATATATATATATATGCGTGTGTGTACACACACACACACACACACACACACACACACACACACACACACACACACACATATATATGTGTGTGTGTGTGTGTGTGTGTGTGTGTGTGTGTGTACACACACGCATATATATATATATATATATATATATATATATATATATATATATATATATATATATGTATATGTATGTATGTGTGTGTGTGTGTGTGTGTGTGTGTGTGTGTGTGTATGTGTGTGTGTGTGTGTGTGCAAAAGAAAAAAAGCACAAGAACAACAAGCTGTCGTGGTTATAGTTGAAATTTTCGGCTTTATTGCCTTTCTTCAGCAAATGACATCCTGCCTACATATATGTATACATACATACATACATACAATAGATGTGTGTGTGTGTGTGTGTGTGTGTGTGTGTGTGTGTGTGTGTGTGTGTGTGTGTACTCAAACGGAAGATATCTTTCAGAACACGTTTTTACATGTAGTTTAATGCTCGGTTTCATGCAGCTTGACTAATCAAGGTTAGCATGAGCTGATGTATTCTAGGCGAAAACAAAACCACACATCATTTTCTTGGGAACTTTGAATAAATCGTAAAGAAGTCAGCCTACAGTTTCCTTAATATTTCCCACGCCTTAGAGGAATCAGCAGGCTAGTTTTTTTTGTTTGTTTGTTTGTTTGTTTGTTTGTTAAACTGGGTTGGATGAGTAAATCACGATCACTTTTGTTTTCAGACTGTCAGTCATCCATGAATCAAAGAGAAATAGCCCCGAAAGAAAGGTGTGTTTCGTTCAAAGTGTTTCAGACAAAAGGAAGAGAAAAATCAGATATGGTTCACTACACTTCTGAACCACTGCCGTTCATGTTAAAGTTGTAAATCGATGGAGACGGATGACTGAACATGGAAACCAAAACATCCTGTTTACACGTGTGTTCGGTATTTCTATGAGACATTTCCATTTTCGGGGCCATTCCCGTTTATCTGATCGCTTAGATCAGAGGTGGAAATGTCTGTTGTGGTACCCGTCTTTTATGTCCGCGTCCCCTCTCCTCTCGTCTTCGGTTTCTCTCATTGTTTTGCGGTCAGTTTGTCAAATTCCACCCCAACCCCCTACTCCCACACCATTCCCATTACCACCAGACTGCGAACTCAGCTCTCCCACAAGCTAGTGGAATCTACATTGTCAGCCTGTTAGAATTATTTCTTACTTCAACATTCTGGCTGGATTTCCTCTTTGAGTACTATGTTTGAGTCACTCTACTAATTTTACATAGCCCGTTGCGGATACGTGTGAAAAGTGGATGAAATATATACTTTGCTATGACTTTTCACAATTTTTGTAATCTTTGAAATAATTATATATGAAAGGAATATGCGATTTATAGGTCGGAATTTTCTGGAGTACAGAAATATTCTGGAGACACACGCTGATTTTATTTCCATACCAAATTTTTATTTTCCGCAACTGAAAAATAAGGCTCTTTTCTCTCAATAAAAAAGAGGCTTGAAGTACCATTTATTATAGCTTAACAGCAACAGTTATATATGTTCGTGTTCCTAAATTTCAAGCATACCTTTTTATACAGAGTTACACGCTTAAGGCACAAAAAAGCACAGTACATGACAGTACAAACACAATGATGGTCAGCCTTCTCGTAGTGCGCTCAGTTCTTAACTTAATGAAACAGGGTATCTCAGAGGTAAGCCTACACAATCCCACTCTCACACTTCATTGAACACTGCGCACATGAAAATTGTGTCTCCCTCTGTTTCTGCATTCTCTTAGGGACGATTTTTTTCTTTCTACTATTTCGTCAATTTTGCTCATAGGAACATGAATGAAGGATGTCGACCTGTAGTTGGATTCTGATCCGAGAAACGATTCTACAACGTGTTTATTAATTCCTTCAAATTTGACCTTTTTTTGCAAGACAGACAAACAAAAACAAACAAACCAGCTGTAAACAAACAAGTGAGAACCCCAGTCAGCACGCTGCACCTTATTAACTATAAGTGCTTCGCATGGTTCAAAGAATAATGATTGTGGTAATCTTTTCTCTGGAGTTTATTCATTGAAGGAGGTATAGCCAGTACTTCAAACAGACCTTGAATAAATT
>JADBJO010000394.1:155000-157500 GCA_016801955.1 Conus betulinus
CTCGCAAAAAAGGAAAGTAATACTTATTCAACACAATACGAAACAGACAAATATGTACTTACGTATTTAATAAACACGTCTTCTTTGAATGTCACAAATAATAAGCATACTACTACTACTACTACTACTACTACTACTACTACTACTACTATCTCTGTATGCTGTCTCTCGCCGACAGCCTTCTAGAGAGTGTTGTTTTGTGCATCCTTGCCAACGGAATCTCGTCAAAATAACGGTTTTATTTTCAGCTTTTAATGCCCCTATCAGAACTTTTTTTTTAATTACACAATCATATCACGTACGAGGAGAGAGGGAGACAGAGAGACAGACAGACAGACAGAGACAAAGACAGAGAGCATTTTACAACCGTGAAAGTTGTCGAGAGAGAGAGAGAGAGAGAGAGAGAGAGAGAGAGAGAGAGAGAGAGAGAGAGAGAGAGACAGACAGACAGACAGACAGACAGACAGAGAGAGAGAGAGAGAACATTTGACAACCATGAAAGCACTTCTTTTGTTGAGAAAAGAGAAACACAGAATAGGAAATTCGACGTAAAAAGAAGAATATATTCACGCACGGAAAGACAGTCACACAGACAAGTGTTGTCATCAATCACTCGAGAAGTGCTATAAACACGTAGCGCTACTGAAACGCAGCGACAGAAACAGTAGCGCTATCGACACGTAGTACTGTTGAATTTAGAGGTATTGACACGTAGCGCTATCGGTGCGCAGCGCAAGTGAACGTAATGGTAATGGTGCATAACACTATTGGCACGAAGCACTATTGACATGCAGCGTCAGTGGCAGCTCTGTGACACGAACCCATCACATTTGTCACAAGCCTGATGGGACATTGGCAACACTTTCAAATCTGCTGGAGGCCCCAACAGGGCTCGGGGCTTGTGGAAAACAGCATAGCCACGAGAGAACAAGTCTCCTCTACCTACAAGCCAGTTGTGTGCCAGGATTCTTGGCTATCAATGCACTGACCAATATGAAGGATAACACACAGTCATACGGAATTAGTGTGTTTGATTTTTTTTTTTTGTAGCAGTGTTTAACTTAGGGCTGTAATCACGTCATGGGTTCCCACATTGAACAGCGCGCATGCGTCACTAAAACTGTAATATTTTCCTGTTCAACCATCCACATGCACAGTAGCGCTTGTAGGCTGAAGAAAATCGGGCCTACGACCAATATTGCCGGCTGAACAGGTTTCTGTTGACAGAACTGTAGTGTGCGTCACCACGTAAAACCACAGCGTAACTGGATTAATGGGGAGCAATTCTTCTCCACCACCACCGTTCCTAGCTTACCCTGCTCCTCTATCACATTGCAATCTCCTAATATAGGCTGTAGCTGAGAATGTTAGTATGAAATGCTAACCAACCAGCCTATCAGATAAAAAACATGTCCTGACGACGCCTCTTTCTAAAAGTCTTATGGCTGTAGGCCTATTTAGGTCTGTTCAAAGCGGCGCTTTTCTTTTCTTTCCCTTTCTTTCCTCTTCCCATCCCCCTTCTTAAGCGTGCTGTTCAGTTTGAATGGCTGGTGCACTACGTAACACTGTGTAGCCAGTAGAGGACTTCGTGTCACTTTTCAATGGGGAAAGCCTTTTTTTTCTTTATCAAATGTTTGTTCCAAACTTAACGTCACACATAAACAAAGAACAAACAATCGGCGCTTTTCCAGTCATGTAGTCGGTGTCCATATCGGCAACCTCTTCCCAAAGTAGCTTGGTCCAAAGAATACT
This sequence comes from Conus betulinus, assembly GCA_016801955.1. NCBI lineage: Eukaryota > Metazoa > Mollusca > Gastropoda > Neogastropoda > Conidae > Conus > Conus betulinus. The sequence goes on from JADBJO010000394.1 coordinate 156,753, forward strand.
GGCAGTTCGCTCCATTCGTTTAGCTTACAGCATTTTGCTCATGCTCTCTACATGAACATTCGTTTTTGACTACGTTTGTTTGGTCTATATTCCCTTCTCTCACGAATACAATAGGCATTTTGTCTATGTTTGTTACACTTCTTTCGATTTCGTTCGTTTTATTATCTATACTCGTTTCGCCAATACCCTTTCCGCCTGCTGTCGTTTTATCTTCTCTCGTTTCAGTCATTTTGCGTACATTGATTTGGCTTCCAGTGCATTTCTTTCGCCTCTACTTGTTCAGCATGTAGTCCTTTCACCCGTACTTACATTTGTTTGCTTAATAGCCAGTGTAAGTAGACATATCTTCTATTCGAATATTTTTCGTAGCATCCTCATGACACGAGGAGGGGTGACATTTCATTCGATTCATGGCTGTTTTCAGTTTTCGCTCATGAAAAAATTTTTGGGGATTAAACGAAAGTTTTCAGATAAAAAGCAAGTTGAATCCAGTTTGTTCTCGCATCTTTACAGACTGAGGATATCTCACGTTGATGAACACCCAGGTGGCACTGGTCCACAGACACCAACCCACATTCTCCAATGCTGTCTGTCCCACCGTTGACATCCTACGAATCGTGGCCCAGTACAGGGGACTTGAGGAGTGAACGCTTAAAAAGAAAAAGAAGAATCCTTTCGGTTTAGCTACTCTAATTTAAAAGACCGTTTTAACGTGTCAGGTGTTTATGAAATCAACGTTGGAGCATAT